>JACJUM010003085.1:14394154-14453384 GCA_020976665.1 Heortia vitessoides
TATATGTATATGTGTGAATAAACAAACATACATGCTGTGGTCACGTTCACCATCAAGCGAACTTGATGGTAAACGTGACCACAGCATATAGACGTTTGTGTCATCACAAAGATATCTGTAAACTTAATATACCGCTCCGTTACAACCGCAATACAGCCATGCAAACTACTATTCGGCGGTAGGAATAGGTGACAGTGAGGTACCAATACAGAAAACCTTTGTAAGAGCTCTACCTCTAGTTACATCCTGCTAACAAGATACAAGCATTACTGCTTTGAAATGAAAGAAAAGATATACATAGGCAGTATTGAACTTCTTTTTATTGTAAATAGAAGATATAAAAGCGATGCCACGAAGTCTGTGAATTGATATTGGCATTGATATTACACGGGCACATGTTCACATGCTTTGAGTTGAAACTAACGTATTCAGGCTGAATTGTACCGAATTATTGTCGGGTTGGCAACGTCTCTGAACCCGCACGAACTCGTTTATTTAATTAAATCAATGTGTAATATAATATCGTAATGGTGAATTTCATTTACCTTACCATATTGGTTTAGATGTTGGAGTTACTTCGAACTGATATTATTTGGAAAGGTATATTGATTGAGGCGAAACACTAGTATCCAACGATACTGGTGATTCTACTCCGCTTCGGTTTTATATATTCCGATATATTTCAACAACTTTACTAGAAATATTAATGAATTACCGGAGAAAACCGTCAAATATATAATCATCAAACATCACTGCTCGATATAGTGCCACAAGTGAATACCAAATCTGTTAGTACGCGGCCTGCATCCGGCTTGATCCGACGGTTCTAGTTGGATGATGGTCGTATCTTATCGTGGATGCACTAAGATGTTCTATATTATTTATTTGTATGTATCGCGCCTATCTAGACGCTGGTATTATTATCTATCACTAGCGCATTACCAAACTGTGACCTATAGATTTTATAGCACATTACTTCGTAATATCACTGCCTCTTTCTCCTTTTCAGACACGTTAATACCATCATCATAATTCCAGCCCTTGGAAGTCCACTGTCGGACATAGGCCTCGCCAAGATAAGGGGAATTTCGCTTATAATTGCCGCGCTGCGGCAAGCGTGTTGCACCCTGTGCATTTGAGCTGCACTGTTTCGGCTGTATATACCGCCATCTGTTGGTTTTGGTACCTTAGTCGCCTCTTACGACACCTAGTGCTTATTAGGCGGTAGAAATGGTGAGACCAACACAAACAATCTTAAAATGGAGTCCACCAATGGTATATTCTGTCCTAGTTCCTTTGACCTCACCATTTTCGACGTTGCTATTCAAACCGATATCGATCTGTTAATAAACACAATAACGAACCTGCGAAGTTAACATGCCGATCGAGTGCTATCATTAATCATAAATCAAAGGCGTCATAAAAAGAAAAACACTTTCGTGCGTTCTGGTACTCATAAAGAATAATAAGTATCAATTTTTGTTCGAATCGAGGCAATAATAAATCAGAAAAGTTCCGCAGAACTAGGGCATTCCTTTGTTTCATAAAGTTTTCTAGTTTATTTCAAGACGTTTCAATCTATTTTTATTCTAGAGCAGTGTGTGATCCAATTTCACGGTATAATTTCAGAAATGCAGCAAAATCTGTATGCATACTTCACTGTATTTGCTTTTTAAGCGATACCATTATATAAAAACATTTTAAGACAAGATCTAATTAAAAGCAATGTAACAGACAAGTACTGCCACTCTTGGTCTATTGCAGTTCCTCAGTTCTTACAAAAAATAGATGTGAAAATAATAGCTTTTACTTATTGTTTGGGTATAACGGTGCCTTTTTTACGGTTTTAGCTTCTTGATTTTTTATGTTTCCTTGAAAACATTTGTTATTTGTTATAATTATCATCAAAGTGTATGTATTGGTACAATATAACAAATCTACTATTACAACGGCTTTAAAATACGCTTTTTAATTCTTTTATACCTTACCTTGCAGCTACAATCTTGAAAACGCTTAAAAGAGTAGTTTTATTATGAGCAGTGGATGCGTAAATGTAATAAAACATTATATTTTTAAATACTAAAAATACTAAACCTAACCATAGAGACCCAGGGAATATATTCAAATGGAAAGAGAACCAATAACTTCACAATACAAACAGAGGCAAAAGTTTTAACCATAATATAACTGGTTTTTACAATCGAATTTGTCGGCATTTTGAAGCGGCGTGACGTCACAGCACGCGAACTAACTCGATAATGCCGAGAGCTCGTTGTTACCATTCGGAACTAATCACCAATGTAAACAATCCTCCCAGTCGAGCGCGGGTTGTCAAGTTAAAGTTATATGGAATAAAACCTAGTCCAGTTTTTTTTCTATACGTAGCAAACAAGAGTGAATTTAAAAGGAGCGTAACTAGCAGTGTTAATGCGAAGGATGTTTAAAGGTGATGGAAGTATGTCTTACTGTTTTATGGAAAACCTACGACTTTGATTCAGCTTTGCTTTAAGTTTTATATTATATTAAGGTTAATAATAAATTTAAAAGAAAAAACAATTATCTCAGGTATCTGGCAGGACTCGAACCGGCAAGTTAGACATTTGGGTGTGACCCTAAAATATTAAAGAAATAGCGCTGATTTCTCAGCACAAAAACAACACCAGGAAAAAATCGATATGTTTGCAGGTTCGAGTCTCGCCTGACACCTGAGACAGTTGAAAACCTACTAAATAGATTTCAATAAGACTATAAATACAGGACTGACTCGGTGTTTGAAAATACAAGTAAATTGAGTACTTCCTATTTTTGAATTATTATTGTTTTTATTCATTATTTTTTTCATAATTCGCTTTAAGAATAATTTTGAGTTTGAGTGTAAATACTTTTTGGAAGGCTGGCGTGTTTTCCTATATTTTTTGTATGCATTAAATACAATACCGTCAAAATAGTAAAAGATACACCACAAAATTATTTTATTAAATTACCCTTAGAGATTAATTGATTAATTGAAATAATCAACTTATATCCCCACCACCTAGTTGGTGGTATGTTTTTGTTTTACTAATCCTAATTTACCAGCACAATCTGATTAAATATGCCAAGCAATATTCGTCCTTCCCGTGCTATAAATAAGGAAACGCGAGGGGACTATAAACCGCATCAGTATTATCATATCAAAGTGCTAATTTAGAATTTTGCACCCAGCGGCCCGCGGACTGCGCAATATCTTGGGTACAACTCAAACTCACGTACCTAATATTAATCGTTCTTAGAAGCAATTTCAGATTTCTTTAATGTGTTTATATATTTTTACTGTTATCTATTAAGTATCCCTTCTATATTCAAACAATAAAGTAAAGAAACCACGAGATTAGACACCATGTAAAAATAAAATTACTATATAACGTATTAACGCGGTCTACGCTTCGGTTACATAATGGCTTCCATTTTCAAGAGTAAATAAAACATGTTTGAATATAATTCATTTAAATCATCATCATCATTATATCAGCTGTGGGTCGTCCACTGCTGGACATGCCTCTACGTGAAGGGAGCAATAGCACCGGTTGGTCCTACGCTGCTTGCGTCCAGCGTGATCCTGCGATTTTAGTCAGATTTAGACAATATAAAAATAAAGCTAATATTACTTTAATACTCTAGCCTTAAAAGTTACTGTTAACAAATGTATACAAAACGCGGTCTCTCTAAAAACTAGTTTGAACTGTAATATATACAAATCGTAATAGAAACTAGGAAGTATAAATAATACTTCCTGAAAAACACACTATACGGCGGCAATAGACATTAATTTAAACGGCTTGTATGCTTTACAAATGGCTTTGCTAACAGCTTGTATTATTAAATCAAATGTCAAAGCAATTCACTTTATTTTGGAAATATTTTTGTTCCGAAAATATAGCGCCTATCCATATATAATATCAGGATTTAACATTAACAAAACGACTTTTAAACGGCTTCTAAACGCTGTATATCTAATTTTGTAACGGATGACACTTTAGAGAACGATCATGAGGTAAAGTAATCAAAACACTCAAGATGATATTCACTAGAAAAAAATTAACTTGTCTCAGGTGTCAGACGGGACTCGAACCTGCATATTTCTTATATCGGGGAATTGCACTGCCGCTGTGCTGCCGTGACCTTAGCAGACATGTCGACTTTCTCCTAGTCTTCTTTTGATTTGAGAAATCAGCGCCATTTCTTCGAATTTCCAGGTTATTTTCTAAAAACACTTAAATGTTAAACTTTTACAATTTCGAAGCAATTGATAAGGGAGAAATAGTTACTTAGTTACTTTCCAGACGTTATATATATAGAACATACTAAATTATAATATCAGTAATTCCACTGCTTGACTAAAGCCTCTCCAATGAAGGGAGGAAATTTGCTTACAATTGTCGCGCTGGGCAAACTCTATCTCTCTAACTCTATAGGCAAAAATATTCAAATAGCGCAATTTGATTATCGTAAATAACATATACGCTACTTTTTATCCTTAAAACCTGAGCCTACGGGATAGAGTTAGCAGTTCAGAGAACGACTTGCCTAGCTTCTTTACGAAATAACAAGATTTTCTCAGGAATAACATATAAAGTGAAGAAACCTCGTGGACATAGTAGAGAGCAAAAAGCTAGTATTTAATAGTAGCAAGTCTCAGAGCAGCGGACTTTATTTTTCCAATATTACCCCTTTTAAGCATTCGTTTGGACGATAACTTCTCATACTCCCATACTCAGGAAGCGTTGTGCTTTATTAGCCATTTTATTACACCAACTTTTTTATTTATTAGGGAATGAAGTGGTAATTTCGTATTTTACACCCAAACTGCCCCATTTCGGCCGGATTTTCTTCCAGCTTACGTAACCCCGAGTCGCGGGTGAGAACCAATTTTAGCTCAATCGATAACCGTGTGAAACTTGCTTAAAATCGAAAGCCGAATATAAATAACTAGATCTCGCCTGCGGCTTTGTTTGTGTGGAATAAAAGATTTCGGATTACTGGTGCCTATACAGAATTTCATGAATACAACCTTATAAATGAATCTATTGTTGAAAACTGTTCCCATCGTGATACCATGTCACTCTAACGGGGAGAACTCTATTTATGAAAAAATAGCAAATCTATTCCTATATGATGCAGATAAATTAGATTTTCTCTAAGACAGCCATAAAAATCCCTGCAATTGTCAAAAAATGTATCGCTCAAAACACCTGTGCATTTTTACAACCTTTTATGGCATATCCTTTGCAGTTCAATCTAATTTATTTTTTTGTGGAGTACACTCCCCCTTTGAAATGAGATCTGCTCAGTCAAGTACACCTTAAGCCATCAGCTCTTAACATTTTTTCTATATCTTATTTAGTAAGCAACAGATCAATCTACCCAAATCTGTCTTTTTTAACAATCAATTTTGAACTCAACTGTTAGCTCTCATAGATTAATATACAATACGAAGTTTTGACAGATTTGGATAGGTCTATCTGTTGCTGTGTGTACTATTCCATGTTTTTGTAATGTTTTTGTCTCATTAATATTATTAAAAATTTTGCCATATTACGTGCAATTTTGATATCAAATCTATCTATCTATATACTCTATCTATAATCTATTCACCGATCTGCCGTGATTGAGTAACAAACAACCATAAAGTTTTTGCGAGTTTAGTATTAATATGATTTTTCACAACGCAACTGATTGAGCAATAAAAATCTGACAGAATTCCGTAGATAAAGTAACTTAAGAACAACCTCGAAGAAGTAAGAAATGTGCATATTAGTATATGGACGGTCAGGAGGAGGCTTCTCGCGGCCACCAGTCATCGCCCGGCCCGCGGCCCCAGGTTACTCCGTGAGCACAGAGTTGCCAGGCTTAGGTTTGCTCGGAATTGTGAGTCATGGACTTAAGAAGACTGGAATAGGTAAATGCCAGATAGTAGAAGATGATGAAGCCAGGATATCTCTGTTAGGTGAAGATCGACATCGGCAAGTACTACGATGACGAGGAGAATGCTTTGCAAAGGATTGTTTTAAAGAAATCACACCTTCTGGGGGGGCTCAGTTATGTTTTGGTTAATGTTAGGAATAAATTCAATGGATCGTACATAGTTAGTCTTGATTGAAAACGGCTCACTGACTGGACATTGATACATAACAGAAGTTCTAATTCCTCATGCATAATCCGCATTGGCCGCTATAGGCAAAGACACAATTTTTATGGACGACAACGCTTGCGCCCACCGGTCTGGCGATGTGAAAGCGTATTTGCAAGAGGTCAGCATTCGTCGTTTAGATTGGCCAGCTTGAAGTCCCGACCTCAATCATTTAGAGCATGTCTGGAACGTTCTGAAACGACGCGTAAGATCAGTACAACCGGCTCCGCAGGCCATCAGAGAGCTGAAAAATGTAATTACCGCGGAGTGGGAACGTATTCCACAAGCAAGTATCTGGGATATCCTCGCTAGCATACCCAGACGAATTCTAGCTATGATTTCAGCTAGAGGGGGTCACACTCGATACTAAACATTTATCTGCTTTTACTTTGCTCTGCTTTTGCTATTGAAAAAAAACAAACAAAAATCTTTGTTAACTTTTACTCTGAGCATAAACTACTAGTGAACTTTAGCATTAAAACCCATTAATTATATCAACATTTTATGATAGTACTGATGAAAATGATTATTTGCTTATTAATTTAAACAATCCAGTGTTAAAGATAAAATTTGTAGTAACGAATAGGCACTATGTGATTATGGAAGAAATTGCAAATTGAAAATTCAAAAGTCTTATTCAATGAAAACGCCCGCTTAAACCGTGAGGAAAGCAATTTCGGTAAAACCGATAAGCGATATCTCTCTCTTGAAATCGCGAGGCAATGGTTTCAAGCGATCCGATATCGACCCTTTCAGTGGGAGGCAGAATAATAAGCTGATCTTGTGGTTTGGGCACATTCTTTTAAAATACCCATGTTGGAACATTTAAGATGTTTTCAATAATTTCTTAGTTTTCTTTATAATTATACAATACAACCAAAGGAATATCCAAATATAAAAAAAAACATATCACTGTGCGAAGCCAAGCAGGTTTTGTAACTTATTTTTCTGAAGATAATTTAAGATATTTCGCCCCGAGATACCGGTAGAGTAGAACAGTAGTTCCCTCCATACGTAAGCGGAACGTAAGAGGTATGTATATCCATCCGCAACAGTGTAGCTCCAATGCATAGGACGGTGGGCAGCAGCACCCCAAACCCATTTCGAAAGCTGCGCTCTGTTATTGCCAATACGCTAGTCCAGCATGAAAATGATCCCCCCTTTAGTGATAGGCCCCTTTAATGGGGAGGCCTATGACTGGCTGGTATGATGATGATGAACTTAAGAGAACGTTCTTTAAATTGTAACAAGGTTATTATGTTAGCGGCCGAAGACCACCTGCTGTTAGACAAAGTCCTCCCAAAAATAGAATAGCAGATGTCACCCATAATAGCCATGCAGGGCAGCTGTGGTCGCAATTGTAGCTTCGCAACGGAAAATCAGCTGCACATACGAGCAGGTTAAGACAACTGGTACAAAGGGAGATACTATTTTACTCTACCACGTAGACTTTCCGTCCTGTAGGATACGTTCAGGAACAAAATTGCTTCTACACTTCTCTACGGATTTGTCTATAGTCGTCAAAATCAGCTGATCAATCAAGGATAACAAACATACACACACACTTTTGTACAAAATGTAAGTACTCTTTTAAAACTATTTCCTTTTCCGTGATTACTCTTTCAATAAACTGCACAAAAGACCGTGAACTGCAAATATAAATATAAACAAACGTTGAATTTCGGATGCAAACACATTCGAAGTCCAAAAAAGGGAGGGTTTGTGGGCCGAAGCCAATTTGCCGTGCCCCTATTTTATTAGGCTTAGCAAACGAGATCCCTTCGTTATATTTTACATGGAATCTATTTCTAAAAATTGCCCGACCCATTTCTGTGCCTCCCCACAGGTGCACGACCAAAACAGTTTTCATTAGCAGACCTGAAGATTATGTGCATAATTGACAAAGTGATTGGCACATACAAAAGCCAGGGGCTTACAATTTTATATTTGTTTTAAAAACACATCGGAATAATAATAACACTTCGATTATTGGGCGCTATATCATTTAAATTTTCTTAGAGTAGGTGGCTATGTAATTTGTGGCGATACACTACTATGTTTAAACAACACCTTACATCAACTTTCGTATCTAATTATCGTTACAGAACCTGCATCGCGTTTACAACATTTTCTAAACGCTCCGAATATATAATAAATTTATTCATTCATTTATATCAATATCGCAAACATCATCCTGACACTGGGGTTAGTAGTTTAAAGCATTTATGTTACAAATATCAGTTTATAGACGATTTATAAATATAATACTGAAATAGACATGTTTCACACCCAAACAGAAAAACATACTATTTCAACAAACAATTGTTTGATCTGGGTGTTGTCGAACCCATGACCTTTGTCGCACAAGATAAGAACACTACCAAATGTGCCATCGGGCGTACCAAATCATACGAGAACCCAACACATAAATATTTGCCTTGGAGTCGACCACCTGACTCGAAGCGGAAGGTCAACCATTTTCGGAAAAAGTGTAACATTCGCTAAAAATAGAATATTTTTGAGAATATTACGACTTCATATTTTTAATATAACAAAAAATTTATAACGTACCCAGGACAAATATTTATATGATGATATTTATGGTTGTTCTATGTCTGGGTATTAAATATATGTATTTAAATAGTATATTTTTGATTCCTCGGTTATCTTATGTCCGGTACACAAGTGCTTTAAGCGACTTATCACGAAATCAGGCAATCAGGTATGAGATGTTGTAGAAATTTATTTATCTAGTTATAGCTTTATTAAAAGGCTCTTTAAAGCATCCAAAAAAAAATAATAGCCGAATTGGTCAAACCGTTCTCGAGATTTGCGTATAGCAACATTAATTTTAATATATAAAATTTTAAATTGAAGATCGTCTTAAGTAATCTTTACTCGTTGTCATTAGTTATACAGTTCTTAACGCAGCAGACACCTAAACAAGTCAGCTTTAACTATCATTGACATGTACTGAACATGCAGTTTCGTATTTGTTCAGCGGAAACTTTTCTACAAAGTTCCACCAATATTTTACCGAAATGTTGTCCCCCGAGAGCGGGACAAGCATCAGTTTTCAAGTTTACTGCTTGCGGTTACACAAACTGAGAAGACTCTCGCTTTATTTCCAATTTTATTACTCACTATTCCACACGATACTCCAAATAAAATAAATTTCATTCTAGCTTCAAAGCTTTAGCGATCAAAGTCGTTTTAATTTAATTTATGCTTTATTCTCTTTATTTATATGCCTTAGTTAAAAAAAGTTCGATTAAAGTTTATATTTGTTTGATAAATAGGTTATTTTGAAACATATATCTGATAAGTCATCTAACGTGTGCTTGGGTCTAGTTGGTTCGCTCATTACCAAACTCCGATTTAATAAAATTAAACAGATGTCATCAAGATCTCAAATCTTGTTAAAACTTCAACACGCTATCAAACTTTTACGTGGACAAAGTAGGTGGGAGTATTAACCTGCCAACGCAGGAAGCGTTTTTATTCAGCCGCGAAAAGTTTTTATCTTCATGGAGTTTTCCAAACACCTTTATAGCCGCGATAGAGCCACAATCGTGTTTCTAAACTACGATAAATCACGCGACAGCCGAGCGACAAACCAAAGGAAAGTCAGCTCTCAGAGGCAAGTTGTTATCTCGCTTTCTCGACGTCCACTGACAGAGCTTTAATAGTTTTCGATGTTCCACTCAAAACGTTTGTTGCGAACTTGTCCAACGACGCTGAATTTAATTATTTCGTTACGTAACTAGACTAAACGAACGGTTCCTACTTCAGCCTTCAAATGCTCAGACTTGATAAGAACTTCAATTATACAAGTCAAGAAATTGTTAGCATGTCCGGGTCAACATAGTTAACTGTTGCGGAATGACTTGTTCTCTCAAGAGAACGATGCAAACTTGCAATAAACAAAACTAATTTAAGCTACTGTAACTTAAGAGCGATGTGCGGGAACGGCTGTATGCAAATATCAGAAGGTATTGTTAAACTTATACGTACCCCTGAGACGAGCGCTCTCGGTGAGAGCTGGCAATCGACTGCAGTGGAGCGCATGATAGATGAAAACATCGACCTACCCTCGATTTGATCTCTTATATCCCGACAATATTTCCATTGAATGCAGTCACGAAGCGGGGCGTGCATGCTAAAATGCGAATGTCTCTCAGTGCTCTGAACGATTTTATTAGAAGGCAATAAATGCTCACAGATTTATTGTACCGTGTAAAATGCTTTGACGTTTTATTAAAAGTCTTTCATGGGAATATTTTTCTTCATGTTGCCATCAATCGTTAAGATTCTAAATAGCCAAATTGAATAGAGACTGATTTCTTTTGAGAATACAAAGATGTTTGAACGTAGTCATTGAATTAATATACGTGTATGTACTTTAAACAAACAAAATATGTTCAATAACCAACTTACATATGTATATAATACGATAATAATAAACATGATACATTAGAGTTCAACCGAACAATATTTGATTATGAAAATGTCGCGATTAAAATTTTTTTTGGTAAACTGATTCAGTTTGATAGAAATCCCTACATAAGATAAAAAAGTCGCTTTTTACTGAAATCTAAATCTTGAAAACTTCGCATCAGATTTTGATGCATTTTTTTTATTGAAAGACTAATTTAGCCTGGATGTTTAAATGTATAATACATGCATAATATAGTAGAGAAACACGGATAATTTTAGGGGGCTTATGTGATGTTGTAAAAAACACATTTCTTTGCAATTACATTGCAAACGCTGGCTGAACTCGACCAGTAAAATCAAAAAATAGTATATGTCCATCTCTTACAGATAACCCACAAAAAATATTTTTTATCATTTGTTTTATATATCTTTATTGCAATTATTAGTGTTTCTCTACTATATAATGCATATAAACCTTCCCTTTACATCTAATTTTATTAAACAAACCGCATCAACATTTGTTTTAAAACTTCATTGTGTTGATTAGAAAATAACGGAATTTATATATATAAATTCAAAAAAAGGTATGCTCTAATGCCTCTCATCAATTTATGTACCCAAACAACGTGGCTCATACATTTCCGGTGCAAATATTGGATACGTCATATCCCACATCACTTGTGATAACTTTTATACTCTGCAGGTCTATTGGCTTTAATAATTGAGTTTAATGAAAAAGGTACAAAATAAATATAGCACCCAAAATAGGTTTCAATCATACTGCTTCTTATATTTTTAAGAATTCTTAGAAATAAAAGAATATATAAAATCTAGGTACAGCGGGTAATGCTCTGAGAGAAAGATTTTTCTCAGAGCATTACCCGCCTGTTAGCACTTCAACTTAAATTATAGAAGATTCTCAACATGTGAGATAAGCCTGATTTGTCAGATCCTATCTTGAAGTTCTAAGAATGATTTCTCTACTCAGCCCGTAATAGAGTGTACAATACTCAGAAGGACCGGCGAATCTTCTAAATTCAATATGATTGATGACAAAGGGTCAAAGAAAGACTTCTTATAAAGCTCTCTTTGAGAGTGAACTACAAAAATATTATTTGTCTGTGTAAAAGTCAGAGATAAAACTGTCGGGAATAGCTTTTAGTTATGTAGACAAAGGTGATCTACCTTACAACTTTATCTGTCCTTTAACTATTCGTCTCTTTTCTGAATTATGATATTTTTTCTACATACATCAGTCAACTATTTGACGTGATCGTGTAATCTGTCTTGTTTACTTATTTATTTTTTATTAACTTCAATATATACCATCGATTGTAATGATATAGTATTAGAAGTCCACTGCTGGATATAAGTCTCCCCAAGAATGGTGGAATTTTGCCCTTAATTGCCACGCTGGGCAAGCGTGTTTGCAATCGCAGAGCGCAGCTTTCGCGACGGAGATGCTGCTGAACATCCACACCCTGTGCATTTGAACTACACAGTCTCGAGTGGATATAACGTTATCGGTTTTGGAACCTCTATTAAAATATAATATACATACCTAAAAATACAAATATATACACCTCTATTCTTGTACCTACTATTCCATGTTTTGATGTTCTTGTTATTTTTACTGGTGTAAAATAGAGAAAATATTATTATTATTACCTCAGTCGCCTCTTACGACTTCTGGTACAAGGGGAGGAACTATTCTACTCTGTCAGTACCTCACAGCTCAAGTATATATATATACTTATAATATTGCTCATAACAGACGAGGCACGACGTTATAGGTACCGCTTACCATTTAATTTGGGTCGGAAAATTTTAACCATTCCTTTATTTTTCTTTTATTAGTAGCGCATTGCCAACCTTTTGACCTGGAGATATTATGTCACATTACCCAGTAACTACACTGCCTCTCGGACCCTTCAAACCGGAACACAGCAATTGGAACACATGCGAACACAGTAGAAATAGGGAAGAGTAAAGTATCAATGCATTCGACCTTCGTATGAGGTCTAGTTCATGTAATCAATGATCAAAAAATAATCAAGCAAAGCGTATAGTAGACCGCCAATATGCGTTTTATGTAACCCACGAAAAGATGTTAGAATAAAATAAAAATACTAATAATTTACCAAAATTATTAAATAAAATAATAAACTTTATTATTCCTATGGATTTATGACTGCGTTAATAAATAAAACTATTTATCGGAAATAATCAACAAAATAAAGTGCAATCGGTAAGTTAGTAATTAATATTTTAGATGTAGCTTAGGATCATACCGTTTGATATGAACTCATTGCTGACAAAAGTGTTATTTCACCTCTGGATTTATAACTAAATTCGTTGTATTCTATAATAACATTACCTACAAACATTTTATATTACATGTATATAAAATAAAATAGCACACCAGAACAGGCTTATAAACCAGTAAATTTAAAGTAAGTAATGAATATGGATTGTAGTAATATAAGATACCTACGTACATATTTTAATTTTAAACGTAGCAATTGTGAACATATTACACTAAATGAAAATTTAAAATATAAATGATATTTGTACTATATTTATTTATGAAGATAATGCAGTTAGCATTATTTATTATTTTTTTTTATATATTATATATCTTATATATATTAGTTGGTGTTTTATTAACGTAAAGTCAAAGATTTTTTTTTGGGTAATATCGGAGATACTTTGTACCTTCGATAAATACAGGATACTACTTTTAGTCTTCCCTGATAATATGAGGACCGGCCGCGAGGTACCGTTAGAAAGCCGTGAGGTACCAGTAGAAGGCCGAGAGGTACCAGTAGCGTAGAATAGTACCTCCTTCTGTACTAGGTGTACCAAAGTACTAAGGTAACAAAAGTGACAGATAGCGATATATCTATACGATGCAGTGTTGTAATAACGCTTGCCTAGCGTGGCAATTATGGGTAAAGCTCCCCCTTTCTTGGGGAGGCCTGTGTCCGACAGTGAACTTCAAAGGGCTGTAATGATGATAATGTAAAAAGTCGTTCAGCAATTTAAAATTTTCAGAACGATGTTGGTAATAAAAGCATGCCTAGATTGGCATCACATACGTGTTTGTAAATTTCAAACAAAAGTACAAATGTTTCATGATTATCGCCATCTTAACAGTCGTGAACGCCCACTGCTCGCCACTGTAAACATATGCCACCTTAAAAATGTGGGCAGCACAGGTGGTAATCACAGAGGATAGCTTTGCGAAAGGAATGCTACCGCCCATCCCAGCCTTGTTGCATCTGAGCTATTTCGGGTGGATATAACGCGGATAGTGATAGTGATATGGTGATAGGTATGGAGAAACAGCGACATATATCGTAACCTTAAATTCGCTGAGAGATTCGTGTTGAACCCTTTTATCTTGTGAACATAATTTTGTATTTTCTTATAAAACCACGAAAATGTAGTTTACCGAAAAACTAGATTATTCTAGCTAAAAGCTTTTAGAAACACAATTTAATGTTATCATATTGCTGATATGTCTGCTATGTGTTTCTTCTAAATCTTGTATTGTATTATTTAAGTGGATATAAATAATTCGAAAACTAAATTATATAAAAGGTGTCAGCGTTAAATTAGGTATTTATAAAAAAAACATGTCCGAAAAGCGATAACGCTATAAAAATATTATTTATCCATAAACAAGCTTTAACAAGTGTCTTCAGTCAGGATATATAATATACTGATACTTTTCAAGACCCAAGAATAAAGAAAGCCTCCGAGGTGTTAAGGAAAAATATAAATCTGTCGTACGGATTGAGATAAGCCACATCACTTTAACGCGGCTACCACTGTGGAGAAATAAATCCTTAAGTATTATTTATTTAGTCTGTGTAATCTGGGACTCTTCGATGTTTTTTGAGTTATACTCAAATTTGGAACTAAAATAGTTACGGTAATACAGTAATTAATATATTTTTTAAATCTTGATGCAAAAAAGTGTATAGCGGTGTTTCTTTGCAAAACAGTGTAGCACAATTTATAATGGTGAAGATGGGCAGCAGTATTTCCGTCGCAAAGTCTTGCGATTGTTCTACTACGCCTACAATACGGCAATTAAGAGCGAAATTCCCCCTTTTCTCGTGGGACCAGTGCCCAGAAGTGGAAGTTTTACGGATGCTAAAATTAAAATTATTTATTAACTATAAATATTATATTTACAACATTTGAATACTATTTTAATTAAAAATTAAATGACTAACAACGTAGAACTTTTTCTCCTCATATGAAAATTAAGACAAAATATGACAATAAAATATAATGATAAGATAATGATGAAAGTTACATATTTCTGTTAGATGTTTCGATTAGACTAGTGCCAAAGGGTATATTTTATAACTTCAGAAATCTTGACATAATTTTTTTTGTAACTAGTGATAACTTTTTCCTCTGCGCTAGTGAAATATTAAGAAATAAAAAGTATAAGTCAAATAAACCACTTTTTAAAGCCGTTAAAAGTAATTTAAGTATTATACAAGAACATCAATCTCAAGATCTGGCTTCACAATACGAGATGAAACAGAATTTTCCATTAAAGTTAAAATCAGCCAAAAACAATTTAACACCAAATAAAGAAGCAAATGACAATTCTTTCCATTTCCCGGAATGTTTGAAATCAGCCATTAGTTTTACGAAGCAGAGCGTGAGTGGCATAATGAGAGAGGGATCCAACGCCCAAACTCCCGCCCCGGCTAACGTTGTTTTTTTTTGCTATAAAAAGGCACGATTCGAAGAGCCACATTCTTTGCGACTAGGTTTTAGCTTTTAGATTCCAAAAGCATTCTTGAAACATATTTACTCTTGATGTATTAAACTAACAATTACCAATCTATTGATTGGAAATTTTTTTATGGTTTCACCGGTTTATTCTATCTTGACTTAAAGAGAACAATCATTATCATTATTATGCTGGATATGGACCTCCACAAGAAAAGAGAAATTTATCCCATAACAATGGGAATGCTTCTGCCCATTCCCGCGCTTTGGGTAGATATACCGCCATCTGTCGATTTCGAAACCTCATTCACCTCTGCCAGCACCCCGCTGCAAGATACATCAAATAAAAAAAACGTGTTCCTACACCTAATAGACGGGCAACAAAAAAGGTATTATTTTTCTTCGAAGTAACAGAAACGAAAATGATATTAAATAAACGAGCAGAGAGACTTAAGATGGCGGAAGGCGCTACGTAACCAGAAACAAAGATCTCAGCTGTAACGAAGCACAATAGGCAAACATTGTTCTTGTAATTCGAAGAATACAATTTGCGAATACGAGGCATCTGCCGGAGACATAAACCTCAGGTTTTATTATTTCCCCCCAAGTTGGCAGCTCATTACTGGATACCCGTTAGGCTGAATACACTTGGACGACTAATTTATGTTGTCATAGTGCCTTACATATTACTAAATTGACTGATGATTGTATAATACTGGACGCATACACTCCGTAACTATCATCGCAGTTTCGAATATCATAGTCACTTAATCGTTTATAAAGTGACCAACAGACGCTGTCCTGTCTTAACTATATACCTCTGTTTATCTCTTTAGTTGGACCAAACTGTACACAGTAAGCTAAAAATACTTAAAATCGGTTCAGCAGTTTATAAGTTTATTCAGGATAAGCACCATGACACGTAATTTTTATTAATATCAAAATATTCAAAAATAGAAACTCTCACAGATTATAAAAATAGAGAGTGAAAATACTTCATGGTTTTATTTATAATATACCAAAATATGTATAGTTGTGAGTATAAGATAAAACGTTGTCCTAATATTAACAATATCAGCTTAGGAAACATTATACCATATGAAATAAGATATTATAAAGTTCTGAGATTAAGCACCAATCTAGACATTCCAGCGAAAAATGGTACAAAATAAACCAACTTAAGAACAATTTATTGTAAATAGTCGCTCGTGTGCGGTGTGGCCCGCGGGAAGACACGCTCCGAGAACTTCCTCCGAACTCTTACAAGATTACTACAGCAACCTTGTCTTGGCACCTCTATCGCTGTAAACTTTCCCACGCTAAATAAATTCAAAGATAAGTTAGAAAGAAAGAGTTCTAACTTCATTGTACTAAGACCGCATCAACTTACACATTTCTATTATAATAATTTTAAAGTTATGAGCATTTTTCTACCAGATGTTGTTGGTAAATAATGTTGAAACTTTGATCTCCTACGCGTATTTATCATTATTACATTCATCTAATTTAAAAGTTACCAAATCATCAAATAAGCAAATATTTTGCAAAAAGCAAATATGATAGTTTTATAGTAAATCAAAATTAACAAAATACAAAAAAACAAATAAGTTAATATTAAAATCATATAAAGCGAGTTTTTGTATATAAACAATATTGTAATTAATTATACAAAATTAGCAAAGAATCTATGCAAACAATGGGAATGAAAAGGAAATTGCCTTCGCAAATTAACTCGTTAAGACTAGAAGATATACCGTGCGGCCCGCCTTTTATGTCCCAAGTTTTCGGTTATAAATATTTGATATTGCGACCTTCTAATCTAAACAGTATTTATGCGTTCTACGTGTCAAAATACGAGCAATTCTTGTTGGTCAAAATCTTTATATATAAACATTTCATGTTACGATGTTTGTCCGGGATGAACTTCTAGTTTAGTACTGAACCGATTTCAATAAGTTTTTGCTTATTACTATTTGATCCAACTTGAGATAAATTAGTTTATAAGTTGATTTACAGTCGTAATATTTTTTATGATAAACATATGAGTTTAGTAACGTCAGTTGGGTCAGCTAGTTAATATCTATATAAAACAAGATACTATAATATCAACACGGAGATTATTTAGTTAGCTAACTATTTAGTTAGCTTTATGAATTAAGCAAAGGGCTGGGGATTCCTTTTATAAGGTACTCCATGAAAAGGGTTTCCTAAATGAAATCTTTATTTGATGAAAGCTATAACATAAAAAATCGGAATCTCTTAATCTATGAATGCCAAAATTTGTATTAGTCACACTATCCAAATATTAAACGATAACATTATTTTTGTTGTTAAAATGTAACTCTATAAGTTAAATAACAAACAATTAACATCAATGAATGTGTAATATTATGTTAACACATTTCATACGACAGAATAATAAATTTATTAATCTACTTTATGTGTAAAAATAACGTGTGACTGTGTTTGTCCGGGATGAACCGATTTTATATACAGTTTAATCCAACTTGAGAGATCCAACTCAATTTATAGTTACAATATTTACTAGACAAACATGGGTATATAGTTGAGACAGGACAACTTCTGCCGGCTCAGCTAGTAGATCCGCAAAACCGCATCTAATGTTAGAATTATATATTATCATATATTGGGTCTTAAAATATGATAATATACAATTATATATATTATCTTATATTAGTTCTAGGTTAGACGCTGACGAAATAACATGGAAATCACTACCGCGCCGCCACCTTTTTAACATGACATTATTATCTGTTGCTTGATATCAGATATATGTAAAATAGAGTCCAATACATACTATTACAGATTACCTTTACAAAAATAAACACATATTAAGCTAGGTAACGTATGACCGATGCTGCAAATTATGAACACAAACAAGAAATGTCTATTATTTCTCTTTTATGTAAATCATATATTCTGAAACGACAAACTATATATTAGTCATACAATACACCCCATACAAAGGTCGTCAGCATTTTTACCTCACTGCATTGTTCCGGTTAAAGGGGTGAGAATGGCAGAGGGATTACTGAATTATGTGACTTAATATCATTAGTCACAAGGTTGGCAGTACGTTAGTAATATTACGAGCGTCTATAAGCTGCAGTGACGCTTACTGTCCCGCGGACTGTATACTTGTTTGTCAACTTGATCAAAAAAAATTTTAAGCAGGAATTTCATAGAAGAAACACCAATATATGGTCTATATAATGTACAGAAGTTATATATTTGCAAATACTTAGTTAAAGGTTTGTAAGTTACTGTTTAACTACAAGTCTTTCCATTATGGGATTTTGTGCACACCTAGGTTAGAGTACAAATGCTAGCTAAGTTGCTGATAAAAGCTTGTTGAAAAGACTATGCCATGTCTAATGCTATTGTCATACATTTTTAATTCCTAGAGTAATTATAAAGATCACCAAAAAGAAATTATTTTTTGATTCGTGAATTCAGTTGGCAGTTCGGCTGAATAACGAATTAAGTATCTCCCTGTTGTCCAATTTAATCTTATAGCCCATAATAAAAATGTCCGTCCTTTGCCATAAATACAATATGCAACGTTTTTGTAACACCTCGCCCCAGTTACAGAGTTGGGGGAAAAGTTAGCATATACTTCAAAAGATGTAAGATTTTTTTAAATAAAATTCCTGATATTTTATGCATTTTGCATTCGTCTTTTATATTTATCGCAAACACTCTATTTAGTTGAAACTATTGGACTACTCTAACATGAATTCTATCCTTTTGGAGGAAAGAGAAGTGGATCATCAATGAGCGACCCTGTGCCTGCGCCTTTGAGCGATTTGGGTTGAAACTGACTGATAACGATCACTAAAGGTTGCCTTTACATCGTTTTGACTATCATTGAGATAGGTTCTGTTCGAGCGGACTTAATTCTCTATCCGCACAAGGATTACTATTATTATAATATCCGGAACAAGGATTTCATGCACTTGCAGGTAAGTACAGAGGTTTACTAAACGGTCAATGCATATTGCAATGTATGTGCTACATGAGATGATAATTATTGCACTGGAGCGATTTAAGAATAAAAAGCATTTTTATAAAAAGTACATATCGATAAAAATCTAAGAGAAGCTTGAAGGCAGGATTCCCATCTTTACCTAACTGTCAGTACCTAGTTTAATCTATACAAACTTAAACCACTGATCTAATAGTAAGATCGCAGATTTTAACCATTAAAAAATATTTATCGTTCAATGAATCGCTGCCTATTCATTGCGAAATATCAGGCATATCAAGGATAATTAGCCCACTGATCTCCGGACAAAATGTAGAATTGCAGAAGTTGTTAACAAGGAGTTTATGGGGGAACTTCACTCATTTTATAAAGCAACAAAGCTTTTTATGGCTTGCATCCACTTGTATAACTTTTTATTCAATAAGCTTTACCTCGAACTTGAATTGGTACTGCCGTGTAATTTAGAATTGATACTTTGTTGTTTATTCCTTAATTATCATTACAGCCATTGGAAGTCCACTGCTGGACATAAGCCTCCCCAAGAAAAGAGACTTATGCCCATAACTGCCGCGCTTGGCAACCGTGTTGGTAATCGCAGAGTGCAGCTTTTGCGATGGGGATGCTGTTGCCCATCCCCATCCCTCTGTATTTAAATTACACTTTTTTGGATCGATACACCGCCATCTGTCGGTTCTGGCATATTACACGCCACTTACGACACGTGGTACAGAGAGAGGCATTATTCTACTCTGTCGGTACATCACAAAATAACATATACATTAGTGTTTTGGCTTTCCAGATTTAGTTTCACTTTAAAGTTTATTTGGGAAATAACTCTTAAAATTATAAACTAAGAATAAATAACTAAATAAATAATAAAATACAATTCGTGTACCGTAACTAGGCAATAAAATCAAATGTGAGTGCTTTTATTTGCTATTTGCTTGTCTAGATGGAAGAGCTTTAGCCCGAACAATGCGCGAGAGCATTTCATTTGCGTATTTGGAAGCTAATAAAAAAATATGAGAACCGTTGTGAAATTTACTAGAACCTGTATAGATTCCCGGCATCGTAGAACGCAACTGCGAGGTATACATTTAAAACCTTGCTACTCGAATGCGATAGAGCGGGAATAGACAGCATTACAGGGACGAGCAAATGGTATTGAGACTATCTTGTGCGCCAAAAGGCGTGGGTTTGATCCCCAACCCAAGCATATATTTATATGATGAAAGAAATTTGTATTTGTTCTGTGTCTGGGTATTATTTATGTTTCTAAGTACTACGTATTTTATTTGAAATTATTCTACTTATATCGGAGTCATCTCAACGTATAAAATGTCTTGTGAATTTATTTATTATTTATTATCCTGGCCCGTAATCAGAATTAAATCAAAAATTAAAATGTGTTATATTCTACTATGATACAGAGTTACATATCGAATTTTTTCAGCAAGCCTATCTTAAGACTAGACTGTCAAAACTAGACCGGACTCGCAGCTAAACTTATTGTAGTTTCATTACGCTTACATTACAGTTTATTATGTAATAAAAACTTGAAAAAAGAAAATTCTTGGAGAGTTTATAGCCTATCTATGAACAGATATGATGATCAGGAAACGAATTAGGAAAAGGAAAAGAAATCGATTATTTATAAATTGAAAAATTACAGTTTATTTATAGATTTTTTTGAGTAAACGTTACGACCTGATCCGGTTTTTGTGCACTTCCTATTAATATTGGATGCTCGCAGTTTCTGCCTGCATTTAATCGATTAGTAAAGGATCTAAATAGACCTTTACTAAAAGGTGCATTGCCTTTAAATATAGAGATAGACACAGACACATATAACCACGATTAGATATATATGATATAGCCTTATGACCAACAGTGGGTGAAAAATGAAGCTGAAACAGATATTTTATTAATGAAAAGGACGTTGAAAAGCGCTCATGGGTTATTGAACATGCCAACAACTAAAACTACTCAAGGCTATAATATAAAAAAGCAGAAAGTTTAGCAAATAGCTATTTATTTTAACTTTGATATAACAGTATATAAACAATATAATTTAAAGAGAATACCTTATTTATGGGTAAACTTGATTCTAACTGGAGACCTGCAGAAAGTATGCTGTACATCTGCGCACTTTGTATATTTAACTACTTAAAATAAGTAGACTTTAACTTAACGGCATTGAGAGTTTGGAATACTAAAAGAGAAAGTATATTAAGCATCATATAAAGATATTAAATATAGTATATATATATATATATATATATACTATATTAAATACACATACTATATATATATAGTATGCTCTGCTATCGCCAGCACGATTGCCCGCGCGGTTATTACGGGAAAATTCCCCCTTTTTTGGAAGGCCTATATCCAGGAGACATTAATATTTATAAATAAAAATTTCTCTCTCTTTCACACCAGAGCAGCTTAACTAATGTGGATGAAATTGGGAACACAGAAATTTATGAGAATCTGGAATAACACAGGCTACTATTTATCCCGTAATCATGTTCCTGTGGATAAGAACTGACTACTATTTTTCTCTAAGGTCTTGTTACTAAGGCTTGCCTGTCTGAAAACTACATAGGCTTCTTCCTAAGAATAACGGAGGAATACCTCAGGGATAAGATTTAAAGAAATAAAGCAGACAAAGACGCGGGTAGAAAGGTAGCTTAATTCTTAATTTTATATGCACATATTTAGATAAACCATAAATATCTAATTACATTTTTAATATATACATATATAAATCATATATGATTACATTTATTCTTGTGCACAAACTAATGTGAAAAAATATCTTAAGAAATAATGAAATATTCAAAGATCATCACGGCTTCGCAGTACGCAACAATAATTAAAAAAAAATATTTAAATGAAACTCGTTCTGCATTAACCTGGTTTTTTGCAGCGTTCTATAATAAAACCACTTTCGAACGGCTTTCATGCGCGATATATTTCATTTCTTACTTTTTTTTAACGTTTCGATTACCATAAGAAAATTGTCCTCAAGGCTTTTCTTTAATCATATGTGAAAACCCTTCAGTAAAATATATAATAAATGATTCATTTCTTTATTGCTTCCGAAAAGCATATTACTCGGCACCTTTTCATTCGATCTGCATTTTTTGCAGCAAATCTTAATTTTGGTTGTTACGTTCGTGGAATTACGTTTAAATTCGTAGCCCATAAATTATTCATACAGGGAAAGGAAATCTCCGAAGCGATGCGATTAATAGGAAACGGTGTAAAAGCAAAAGCCAGATTTAAAGCAACATTTATATTATAAGGCAGGTGTGCTTTGTTTTCGTCCTACGCCGCGTTTGGATTAGCTAGATATACGGAATATAATATAATGTTAAATAAACCTGACCTTTGATTATAATCAACCGAGCCTTGTGGTTGCAGATATCATTAGGCTGCAGCGTGTCAACAATACGGTAAATTGCTAATGTTTCTCATTAAGTATACAAGAATCAAACATAGAATATTTACGTTACATTTTTTATACAATTAATAAGTTTTGTTTATATAAATAACAATAATATAAATTCACACCAAATTAATAATAACACTTAAAACAAAAGAGAAATCATAAACATAATATTTATATACCCAGCACGTAGCTAACACAAATACTGTTACTGACAATGTTTGTCCTGGATGTGGATAAAACCCTTAAATATAAAATTAATCTTAAAGCGCTACGGTTTGATAAAATATCTTTAAAATCACTTTTGTAAATAACGGAACTAAAAATAGAAAATAATATTCAATAAATTGTTGAAATGAATTAAAAAAATGAATAAAAAAAAGCGTAGATTGGCTTTTCAATCTATTTCTATGAGCGTATCAAAGTAAAATATCAGTTCAACTTATATGCGCTCACAATGAGTTTTCAAAAGCACATAGACAAAATTGCACCGACGGTAAGAGTCGAAACCACTTAAAACCGTTTTCCGCACCGTGTAAACCGGCTTCTAGATCCCGACTACAATTTCCGCAGCTCGATATAAGTCCAGAGCAAGACGAATGGCTTCCCCATCGTATAAGCTGTACCTCGAGCCAGATGGAGAAAAATTGCGGACGGCGCGCCTATGGTGATCCGATACGACTAAATTGAATGTCGGCGGCTCCCAATCTTTGAAACACTTTGAATTCGCAAAGAAAATGCTCGTCACAAATTCAATGTTTCAACCAAATGAAAAGACGTGAATTCTACGTTGGGTTCGAATGTCTATGATTCTGTTTTAAATTCTCTATTTTAAAAGGATAATTATAATTTTTACCGCTTTTCTCTTTATTCCTATACCACAAATAGAATTTTGTAATATTAGAAGTTTTAATTTCTATTTAAGTACTAGCAGCGCCCCGCAGTTTCACCAGCGTTAATGTAGAACTTTCATACAAACTTTGCAACCCCCTATTACTCCCTTAGGGAATGATTTTTGGAAAAATAATTTTAACGTGTTTCAAGACTTTCAATAAATAACTACTATACTGACTCGAATTACTTCAAAAACAGCAGAGGTCCATACTAACGTCTTACCCCTTAAGTCCTTCTCCTAATCCTTTTACAGTGCTCTCTTAGTTTATAAAAGGATCCCTTGTGCAAAATATCTAGTTTCTCCTGATAGTTTAGGCTCTGCGTTGATATCTCAGTCAGTCAATCAGCTTCTTCCTTTATATATAAGGATTACTCACTACCTAATTTTATCTTCTGCACGTGAAGCTCTAATTCAACAGAACCATATCAACCACAGACGTCAGCTACGGGTGCATTCAAGACCTTTCTACAGGATGTAAATTCGCGTGGTCGCGCCTTCGTGCTGCACATCCACGCTTGAATTTGCTTGCAGCGCTTGGATATTCTTATCAATTCCAATTTCTTAATCGCAACACAACAAGAGGAAGTCACTATTCTACGTTATTTTTCGATATTGCCCTCTGATACCGGCAGAGGAGAATAAGTTTCCTAAGAGGCCTTTAAGTAACCAGAAATAGTAGAGCTTAAACGATAGAATGGTGAAAGCCCACCCTGACGCAAAACAGCTCTGCAATTGCCACGAGCGAATCTCTAATGTCGCATTTAAAATTTTAGAACCCTAAATTACCTCTCATAACATCGGTCAAGTGTGATCATAATCAAGTAATCTATTTTAAAAATTATAAGAAAATATATATTTTTTTGTATTTTTAACCTTTGATTCATGGTCACCAAGGCTAAAGGCCAATGAGATTTTCGTAAATTTCAACATTCATTCAACAATAACTAAAAGCTCAATACCTAGAATCTCAATAATTTCAACTGTAGGACGTCTACTGTTGGACATAGACCTTCCTGAGTATTTACTGAAAGTCCGTTTACCAACAAACATTCCACACTTATATTATAAATGCAAAAGTATTTTGGTATGTCTATTTGTAGTGTTTTCACAGTGACCGAGTTTTTCGACCGGTGAATAGATTTTCATGAAATAGCTTGAATTATAGTGAAGACTGGCAAGTTTTAGTTGCTACTGAATACTAACAGCGAGAATTCATCGAAACATTAACGAGAAATTATAATCATCTGAAATTATTTTAAATAATACTGCCGAGTTTAGTTTTGCTCTAGTTGGTAAGGACTGCTTTAAAATCAAGTTCGCAAGAATTAACAAGACCTTTTCAGTTTATTATAATTTGTTCTTCCTTTAATGTTTCAGTTCACATTTTTTTTTAAATATATACTGCGAGTACAGGAAGTGTATTTATTCAATCCTATAACTATAAACTCAAATAATGTGGTCACTGAAATTATTTCATAATTTTGGCTTCAGGTGTAGGTTATGTGTAAAATATGCTATAAATATATATCGATTTTTAATGGGATAGAAGTCTATAGTCTATATCAATCTACAAAGTTTGTATATCAAAATACAAATCTATCCAGATTTCTCAAACAATTTTGAACTCAATATAAAATTCACTAGTGATTAAAACCTTGAACTTATATGTTAATGAAGTTAATAATCCGGTTAGTAATATAAGATCACAAAGGTCATACAATTATCAAATTATTAGGAAAGTACGTGCAAACCTGTAGCGCTTGTTTAAGACGATACTTTATAAATTAGTATGTAGAAAAATAAATGAAAGCGTGCAAGGATCTAAACAAACGAAAGTTATTAGACTACTTTCTACCTGAATGGAAAATAGGTTGTGATTCAATAAATAGTTACTAAAGTTAATACGTGAAATATAAACTTAAAGCTTAAGTTTATTATTTTAATAATAACATATCATATATTGGTTATATGTATGTTCATTTGTTTTAAATATAGTGGACACATCAAATTCAGAATTGAAACATTGCAACTGAAAACAAAATGGGGTATGGGAGAAAATACAAGCAGCAATGCAATATTAGAAAGCTTTGCTATTTTGCCATACAATTGTTTATTACTAAATAATAATTAAAAATACACAGAATATTAGACGACAGGAGTATAATTATCTTACCCATATAACACTTTATATACATACATACATCATGCCTGCGTCATCGGGGTAGGCACAGACTACGGATCTCTACTCTACTGACAGGCTACTCTTCTCCTCTGGAGACTACGATTTTTTTTTAGTTTTTTGAAACAAAAAACACAATTAATATACAAAAAGCAGATCTTAAAAATGTAAAATGACATTTTTAGATTTTTTTTTTAATATTAAGAGATTATTTTAGTGATGAAACTTGAGACTTTTGTATTACTTGAACTACTTCTTACTTCTACTGCAAATAAAATCACAAATAAGTAAGTGTTAATGTAATCTTTGTCACCATCAGTTTTTTTCCAATACTTTTTCTGGTGGTTCGCGTAATGAGCCTACTGTAAACTTAATTTTAAGTCTGGTAACAATATCTTTTTGTTCAAATTACTCAAATAACTTCCAAAATAATGTTAACTAGTTCATCGATCACTTGGGCAATTTTATATTTGTAAAGAAAATATTAAAAGTTTATACGATTATTATCAATTGAAAAATGTTTACTTCATTTTATCTTGCGATTATCGGGTTGGATAATAATTAATGTAAAACTATTACTTAGATTTCCTCGTATAAGGAATTGCTTGCTCAATCACTCAAGCGGAGCACCTTCAAATGGCGTTCATTTCACAAAAACACGGAAATCGTCTACTTCTTTCGCCTATAAGACAAATGGTCTACCATTTTGGAGAGTTGAAAACATGTGCCTAAATACACACACATAGTATCTTTGAGTTCGGTATCTAGTACTTAGTGTGACCTGAACAAAAACAATGAGTATATAAGATATAGGTACGAGCCTGACAGACTACACCCTGGTTAGCACACCGAAGAACACTACAATGAGCACTGACGATCTGACTACAGCCACAGGTTTTTGACGAACCAGATAATGCCAATGTTAGTTATCCTATCTTATGAGCATTATTAATTATTTAAAGGTCGTGGACCAATCTTGACCCAAGACAAACATCTATAAAATAAACAAATATCATTAATATTTGTTTGTTTTATGTCTGGGTATTAAATATATATATTTAAGTATTCTATTCGAGATTCCTGTGTTGCCTGATGTCCGTAACTCAAGTGTTTTAAATGCCTGACGTCGTAGTCGAGTCAATACGTACACTGCTAACATAAGCCTCTCCAAGTGATCTCTAATAAAACTGGTTGAATGATGTAAAGATTAACCTAAGTACGTACTATCAAATAAATTTGAAAATATCTAAAATAATATAAAACTCTGGAAATATCTGATATACCAAATGTTCAAATAAATAACTTCATTATATTAAATGTCAGGCAGCCATTCATGTAAATGTAGTTTCCACAAATATTGTTAGAATTTCAGCTCATTTCGTTACTTTTCTCGCTACACAATAATGAACTATATTTCAACTTTGTAAGGTCCACCTTCAAATTTAATTTACCAAAAATTACAATTTTTACTAGAGAGAGGAACCTTTTTTCAACGCAATTTTCACAAAAATCTTTATGAGCATGAGTTTATTTCGCAATCTCTTTGGGGCAAAATTTTTAAATAACGAAACTATGGAGTAAATATGTAATTAGATTATACTTTTATCACACCAGCCATTGGAAGTCCACTGTTGGCTACTAAGGCTTTTCCAAGAAAGGAGGTGTTTAGCCCATAATTGCCGCGCTGAGCAAACGCGGACACGTAAAGGACGGGGATGCTGCTGCCGCACTGCTCATTTGAGCTGTACTGTTTCGAATGGATATACCGCCATCTGTTGGTTCTGGTAACTTAGCCGCCTCTTTTGACACCTGGTGAAATGGGAGAAGATTAAGCTCTGCCGGTACCTTACGGCAAATGCTTTATACTTTGTACGCACTTAACTACAACTTATATGCAAAAAGTCCACTTGACCCAAGGTCACTGGAGGTAGTTTCCTTTGTTTCTAAATTCATATCTCCGTACAGTATAGTCATAGATCTTGATTGACATCTCGACTATTTTTAGGGTAATTAAAAGCCATCAAATTAAATTGTTTTATACAAAAGATTTACTAAAATAAAATGTACATGTGCTGACCGTTTTAGCAAACTCTAAGTTTCTTTTTACTTATTATATATATATTTATATATATTTTAGTAAGTATTAAAGAACTAAATATGTATATTTATATAACAACGTTGGTTTTAGATTTTAACCACCAAATTCAAATAAGAATGAAATGAAATTTTTGAACATTTGTGTATATTTTCAACTTCGTGCATATCGCTATTCTAACATCATTTATTCTGTTTCATACGAAAATAAATCTGAAATTTTTAAATCTCTTTGTTCAATACAGCTCCCTTTTCAGATATAGTAGTAATACATATTCACAATAGAAGTTTTAAAAAGCTTGCTAAAATAATAAATATGGAAACCTCTGGTTATGTCTGTAAGTATTTTACGGCTAATATTATGAAGATAGATATAGAAGAATAGATTAGCAAAATAAGACAATCAGAGTCATATCACTCATTAACAATAAGCTACATAACGACTAAACGAATATACGATCCCTAAATTAAACAAAAATGCAACCTCTTCTTATACAATCATTTAAAGTGTCCACTAAAAATCATTATTTTTTTTACCTCAGGTCACTACTACCTAGTAAGACATGATAATATATTTGTCAGTAAAATATGTTTAAAAGAATAAACTAGACCAATATACAATTACCACGGTTTTCAACTAAGTGCCACTGGAGGTTACTAAATTTTTAAACGATATTGGATTCACGAAGAAAGTCTATACGTCTACCATACTTAGTGATTTTGAAACATAAAATATTGTTATCATTGTTACTACAGACGTAATTAAACTGCTATATAACAGATATTCAATTATTTACTCCGTTCTATTAAACATTCAAAAGGTAGAGGAGGAAATATTGAAAAGTGAAGCGAGCTATTGATAAATGGTCAATGGTTTTACAGACCGCCTCGCTGAATGACAGCTGCGATCTAACAAAGCTTCCATCTAGCACGTCAAAGATGGCGCTGGGGGGCGTTTAAATACTGACAAGAACGATTAAGATGTTTTGTGTAAAGATTTTGTATTTGTTACAGCTGTTCTCTGACTTTAAATGATAACCGTAACAATACGGTTGTCACTGAGATCCATATAACAACAGGTGTGTGTTGTTATTGTACGCGAGAAAAATATTGGTTCGTGCATACAGTTTATTCAATATATTGTTGCCCACGTTATACAAATATAAAAGCCCCGTTTGGGATTCAGTTGTATAAAGATTTTGTAACATAAAAACATATGTATGAATTTTTAATTATCAGAAGCACAGCTTGTTTTTTATACCTAATGCTGGCAGACTCTGACATCAGTTCCAGCATCACCGGGTACTTTACAAATATACTATACGGCTTTAGCCGTGTCGGTTTTATATTCTTACTTTGTATGTTTGTACATCTGATATCAAGAAACATACGAAACAGACAATAATTCCCATTTGGTATTTAACTTTATCTCCTTAATATATAGTTGAAAATTAGTTCAGGTTTTAACAGGTCCATATTAAAAATAGAATTTAAGTTATGGATAAACATCATTGTCGCATCTTCAAACCCCTACAAGGTGGTAAAGAAGACATTCATCAAAATTTCTGATTGGTTAAAATAATAGTTAACTAGATATAATAAAATTATTTTTGTTAAATGCTGAATTCCGTCACCCAGGTCTCCTTGAGGGGCGGGAGAATAGGGGGAGAGATTAAAATGATTAATTGCCAACTGACAACGCCTGATTCTTGTTTAGCTCGCAAGCTCGTTTACATATTTGTAAACACCTATAACGAATGCAATTTATTTTACAATTACGACTTTTATACTGCTGTGATGTAGTAAATATAAATGCTTAATGTCAAACAGCTGAAGCGAAAAATATACAATTTAAAAGCCAAACTAAAACAAGTTATAAAGTTGTTTTGTTATGAATAGCCAACGCGTAACCGTTAGAAAACATAAAGAAGATAATTTAAAGTCAGTTTGTTCAAAGATGTATGACTATGCTAGTTGTGATACTAACTTATGGCAGTTACCACGGACTTTTAATTGGATGTCACAATGTCAGCAAAAGCAAACAAAAAACAAAAGCAATCATTACTTGCATTCAGAACTGCTTATTTGCAATGCAAGTCAAAATAAAATAAAAATCGATGCAGTAGTTATATCAGTTTTTATTCATACACGTACAGTGGGAGGTTCGTTCAGAAAAAGATACACTTTGTGTACAAAAAATACACTATGTATTCATTTTTAGTGGGTATAATATACTTTGTTTTGGCCTTTATTTTACCTGGAGAGAAGAGTAGTTCGTACTTTTGTTCCAAAAGCTGGTAAGGCACCAATACCGACAAATAGCGGTATACACCGCCGATCGATTGTGATCCAACCAACACAACGTAGCTCTAATACAATAGCCTCAAAATGGTGAATAATCCCTTCGCAAATTCTATGTCCATAATTGAAAGCGTTACTGTTGCGGACGATTAAATGGATTTGGCATATTTTGAAGAGATTATAAAAAGAAGAGTTACATAAACGAAATGAAATATGAAATGCAACTCATTCCTTTAACATCATTAAAATTGATTTTTTATACTACAATATACTCTATGCATAAATTAATAAAATATCAGAAAACGCGAAACTTCAACAAACAGTGCAAATAAACGATCTCTACCTAGACCGAGACGCTGAATATAAGTTTCGTCCCAGAGCTCGCTGTCTCCCGTTTCCAGGAAAGAACGTGAGTAATTATGATTAATTGATCCCTCCTGCAACTCTTCGAATAATTCTTGGTTAAAAATATATTCAGTATACCGTCTATGGAAACAAAAAACAAACTACGCTACAAAAGTTTTCTCTTATCGTATCTCTCGTATTTAATATTATCACTCGTAAGTATTTTGTTTTAACATATTCCAGTTTTAAAAACTTTTATACATGTCTCATTCCACCAATGCACGAGAAAAAAATAAAAAAAATATTTGCTATCCAAAAAAATTTTGATCATTTAAAACGTAAAACTAAAGTAAATACTAGTTATTGATTTATACTACATTTTGTACTATATATACAAAATGTCTTGTTTGTTACGTAGTTCAGTTATCAGGTAAACCGATTTTGAATATATTAGCTTGAGTATAAGCTACTTTAAACCCCGGAATAGTATTCGTAGATAAGATTAAGTACACGCATACCAAATGGTAAACAGAAAGCTAGATTAATTGAAAATTACAAATTTCTTAAATATATAAAATATTTAACTTAAAATAATAACACAGATAAGCTGACCTGATATGGAACTTGTATACAAATATTCATCTGTTGTCGAAAATGCTTAAATAAATAAATAAATCCACTGCACATCACATAGACTGACCTGACTCCGAGATAAGTCGCTGTAAGCACTTGTGTAACGGACATCAGGCAACAAAGGAATCACAAAATATATTACTTAAATACATATTTAGCCCCTAGACATAGAACAAATACAAATATTCATATATATAAATATTTATCGTGGGCTGAAATCGAATCCACGACCCTTGACGCACAAGGTAGAATCATTACCAGCTGCGCCATCGGGCTTTAATCTATTTATCTCGTAGTCAGGTCAATGTACGAATACAGTACGTTCAGTTAAGGTAGACCTCATGCGAAGGATGGTACCTCACCAATACAGACAACTCTCTCCTATTTCTACCGCCAAATAGGGTAAAGTGAAATAATATCTTCAAGTTTGGCAATGCGCTAGTCATCTCCTTTTGATGTTATGAGTGTCTATAGGATGCGGTGGTAATTACTATCACGCGGACTGTGTGCATGATTGTGGACCGGTTCAATAATATATACATATTACTTGAAACTAATCTGCTTCCGTAATGATATCATACAAATACAAACAGAAGACTTAATTCAGCCAGTTTTGTAAAGAAACAAATCGACAGAATGGCTCTTTGTTCTCGTGGCACTATTCGAAGCAATCCCCGAAATTGGAGTGTCAAACAATACAGCGCTTGCATCCCAAAGCGCGCATAAATACCGAGCAGTCAGCGATAATAATGATTAATAACGAAACGTACCTCGAAAGGCAGCAGTAACTTTAGCAACACCGTTACTTATGTTCAATTTGCATAGCGGAGATGAACGAGCCTTTCTCTTTTATGTACAGATTTTAATGGGCTTGGATGCTAATGCACTTTATTTTGTTAGACTGCCGCCGCTGTCGTGTGCCTTAAATGAAGGTTTGACCTGTTTAATCTCTCCGTACTTATAGATATATATTAATATTAATAAAATTACATTAGTAATAAATAATCTGTTTCAAACAATTTAATTGTTTTGTTACAAATTGTCTTTAAATTCGTATCAATATATAAATGAGAGCTGCTATTTCCGCTGTTTCACCCACGTAGTTCCTTTACCGCTAAGAATATGGGAAATTAAATATAGTTTATGTTATGATAATGTTCTTTTGGCTGAAGAGTTTTTAAAATCGGTCCAGAACTTTATTGAGTTTATTTTTTACAAATTTACAATAATTAACATTTTTCCTTGTAATATTACTATAGGGACCTTCCCTAAATTGATGTTACCTTGTCATACTTTTAAATGGTAATGTGTCATCATCATCTCTATCATATCAGCAATAAGACTGTCCACTGCTGGACATAGCCCTTCCCAAGTAATGTGCATTTTAATAGTTTTATATTATTATTATAGTTTATAAAGTTCCAGTTTAATTATATCTATGTAATTAACTTAAGTTCAAATCAATACATATGAATAAAATTCGAGTGTCTGCTTGTAATATTAAAATGACTGCTTTTTTATTAAATTCATATGAACGTATACGCGGTATATATATTTTTTTTCTGTCTGTCCATCCGTTTGTTTAAGGTAATCCCTGAAACGGCTGGATCGAATTTTATGAGACTTTTGGACTGGAAGATGGCTGCTATATAATAAGGAGTACTTGGACTATTCAACATTCAACATAAATCAAAAATGTGGCATAAACTAGCGAAAACTATACCTTTTAGAGCATTCTTTGCGTGCGTGGAAGTTTGTCGTTTGTATGAAAATATGTGCCCAAAGTCACTAACTATTCCACGCGGACGAAATCGCGGGCATTATAAATAAGTGAACTATGATGCCAACCCACTGATTGTATATAAAACAAAAATGTAATTGTATGCTATGTTATACTGATTAATAAACATTTTTTTATTTAATTTTTCCTAATTTTAAATGAGAATTTAAAAAATGTTCTTAAAAACTACACTGACTCTTTTCAGAACAGTATTTGACGGCGCGCAGTAGAAACTAAAGCTTTTGAAGAGCTAAGTGCTGTAATTATTCTACGTGGAATGGAAGCGTTCGTTCCTATGCAATAAAATTGTATACCTGCATACCACATATCATTGAATTATGTTATATAAGCTCGGTCCATATACCTTGTATTTTATTTTGCTTCCCCGACTTTTTTTGTTGCAGGTTTCTGATATTTGTCGTTAACAAAACTATAGCGTTCTTTTCAATTTAGTCGGTTTCTAGTAAGTGATATCGGGTTGAAAAGTATTCTATAACTTTTGGATTTGATTTAAGAACACTATTTTTTTTTCAATGAACAGATCCCTAGAGTGCGTTCGTACGTTCCTTGGCTACCTTTTATAGTCAAACCATCATTCAACCAGTTTAAAAACTGCTCCGTTTTTGTATTAGATCATCAATCAACATGTCAATCAAAACGCTCCGGCTTCAATCACGCGTCAGTGGAAGCGAGCAAAATGACAGCTAATTGTCCAATAGTGTTGGAAACGTAGTTAACACTGGCGCCGTAATCAAGAGGGGGCGCTTGAGAGCCAGCCACGCGCACTGTAATAATGACGTCAGCCAAAAGAGCGCAGAACTACCAGGTACAGACTATTTGAAGCGGCTTTGATATTAGCATCAAAAAAGACTTAGCTGAAGTATATTTCAGATGTTTGAGATGAAAAGAGCAGTTTGCAATAATTTTCCTTTGTGGTACCAATTTGTAAGGATTCAAGTGACTTGAATCCGTGCAAGTAAAGTGGAAAACACATTTATTCGCGGGAGTAACTCATCTACCCACAAAACTCATTACTCATTATTATCACAAAAAAAATTAACAAAATATCATGGAAAACGTTCAATTATAACAAATATATTGATTCGAAGTATTATTGAATTATGTTTTAGTTGCTATATAATGTTTTCTTATATTTTTGCGTTCACTATTCACCATAAAACCATTTTTCGACAGATTTTTAATCGCTTTATATCTCTTATTTACATTTTATATTGACGATTCACAGTTAATCTAACAAACGTTTTTAAGAGGGACAGATATAATGATTTAACAAATTAATGATTCGATAATATATTGTAACAGCAATGATTGAGAAACGTCAATCATTATCATGATCATATCTACTTCAGAACATTCACTGCTAATCAAATAAAAAATATGTAATCCAATACATATTCTACGTCTGGCAAATGATAACGAACCTCTCATACAAAAGATAATGACCGAAAATTCAAGATATTGTTTCTACACATCGCGCGTATGCCAACAAATCACACGAAATGATACGCAGAAATCGTGCCTCAAAGATTTTGAATATAAACAGTTTTTATTAGTTGATTCCCTAAAGACACAGTCTTGTAACTGTAAAGACCTTCGGCAATTAAAACGTAGGTATGGAAAATCCTTAGATTTATTATTGAATTATCACTAACACGCCAATTAAGCACTCAAATGGGTAATCGGTCGAGCCGTACGTCTGGACAAACGTAATTAGCATCGACTCTGTAATTAAGTAAGCTCCGTTTCGCTTGACCACCGCTAGTGATGTGACAATTTGTTAAAGTACAGCCGATTTGGTTTGCCCTCTAATAGCTTTTAAAGCTTAAAACTTTATTTTTATTAGACCAGGTCGGCCACGAGATAACAATTCGCTATCTATCATATAAACGCTATACTATCATAGTAAGCGTCACCGCAGCCTGTAGACTCTCGTAATATCACAAGGATATCACTAGCGCGTTGCAACCTCATTATCTCACAGTACCAAAGTAATTTCACTGCCTCTCTTACCATTAAAACTGGAACGTAGCAATGTCAACACAGATATTTGGCCATAGAAATAGGTGAGAGTGAGGTAGAATGCGACGCAGCTTTTGTAACAGGTCAAATTCATGTCAGTCTACTCTTTGAGTTATATTTAATAAAAAACACCCACTAAATATAACCGTTTGTATATTTGAATGGATGTATAGACTATTGTTACTCTTTTGCGCTGGACCAGCCAAACTGGTCTGGTTGATATTTTTTCATGGAGATTATTGAATAAACACAGACTACTTTTTTATGCTGCAAACATGTCCGTATGTGATATATGTATCTGGCCTTTTATTTTTCTCCTAGGAATCTGCATGATTTTTTGCACGAGTTACCAGAGAGCGATATAGTCATCTTCACGGAATAACAAGAGATCCTCAGGGATACAATAGAGAGTATAGAGCTCGCGGACAAATTCACTGGCAGAAAACTAGTATTATATTTTCTATCATTAGCACTTTTAATACTCATAGTATAACTGTAAATTAACTCCTTTTAAATGCAACAGTTTTCGCGAAGTGACCGACACATGTGACTAAATGTAAGATAAATACGTTTTTAAGGCATTAAAAATAAACTTATTGTGAGAAAACATCACACTCTTTTCCACCATGGAGACTAAGCAATATACTACCCCTATAGATCTGGTTGGGAAGCAATTACAGTAACTTATGGATGTCTTCAATACCAGATGTATTCACATTGATGTTGCCATGCCTTTAAAACAGATTCAGTCCCTCTAGGAATTATCACACTCTGCAGTTCGTAGTCTTCTAAAATTCCTCTGTACGAAACCATTTACATTCTAAAGTAATGTGTTAACTCCGCTTCGGACGGTGTGCGACGCGATGGTAGAATGTGATTATTTTCATTGAACATCTTCGCGTTTCATCTTTACCAGTCGATATAAGTAGGCTTTATTTCCAATAACGATGTGGAATTGAAACGCACATAAAATGCTGAGTCCGAAATATTTTAAGTAAACGCAAACAATTTTATCGCACATTTTAACAAACTCAGCTAGTTTTTTGTTTGCTGACTTATTATTTGTTTAGTTATTCGACGAGTAAGAATAAGAGGACATTGTTTAGAAACATAATGCAGTCTGTGTTTATTAGTATTAAATAAATTTTGAAATAATTCTTATCTTGTATACTTCTGATTAATAATGGGAGTTTGTTTTTTGAAGTTTGTTTGCTTCTTGTGACTTTTTGTCAACCAATTTCTTCTTCCTCAACCTTGTGTCTTGAGAATATTATGCCACATTATCCAGTAAATCAATGCCTCTTTCACCCTTCAGATCAGGACACAGCAATGCGGAAACTGCTATTTGACGGTAGAAATAGTATAATAGTTTGGCGTAGTTTAAGTGAGGTACCAATGCAGACGACCTTTTATATGAGGTCTACCTGTAAAATTATTTAATGATCGAAGAACATAGATAAATTGAAAGCTAGCTGTTTTATTACTACGTTTCTTAGTTTTACTACAATATCCATCTTTCTTTTATAGTCATATTAATATGTACGTATCAACTATTTGCAGATTGTTTTGAGTGTCAGCTCTCAGAATAATAAAAAAATATTCAAACACGCGCTGAAAACAAAAACGCCGCGAAATATAAAAAAACAATCGCAATTTCTTCGAAACTTAATTACTAAGACACGTTTCCATGTTCTTTAAGCACTTGTTATCATACGAATTTTCCTCAAATGACTAACCCTATTTCAAAACTACGCCTGCAAAGCACACAATGTCAGGTAATTGTTCGGGACACGGAAAACGTAATTTTCATCCACCCCTATAATTAGGTAAGCTTCGTTTCCGACCTGACCCCAGTCTAGTGTTGAGACAATAGGGTTTGCTTTCTATACTTTCGTATTAAATTTATACGGTATTTATCTACTGTTTCGTTACTAAATAATCTTTCGGACTGACTTACAAAAGGCTTTTAGAAATATCAATTCAAGGACACAGATTTTAGTACAGTTGCCTTCTGAAATTGCTTCTAGATTCGAAACTTAAATGTACAGCACATGTTTCAAGAAACTATTACAGTCTAACTAATTAAAACTATAATTAAATAAAATGTTTAAATTAATGAAAAGTATTAAGAATTTTATTTTATGTAATGTATACAGTAATGACATTTAATTAGTAGAAACGCTTCCAGTAGGAGCCAGTAGTCGTTATATGGCAGGTACATCAATGGTGTCTTCCTTCAACTCCGCTTATTAACCCAAAAGTTCTAGCACTCCGACTTACATATACAGTGTTATTGGTACCCTCTTTTTGTATCTTAATAAATAAGTTTAAAGTATTTCTATATACAGTACTGCCGTGTCTTCAGTTTTTCTTAACACTTTAGACATTTACCTAAATAAATCAAGTGAAGTGACTCATAATGCAGGAAGATATTTGAAATAATGAAGTAGCTCTGATCAAGGTGTTCCCTCGAACTTGGTTCATCCAGGTCGAGTCTGATTAATACAACCAGAAGTGATCCAACACTCCAACTACATTCCAACGACAGTCCAAGAAGTAACCGAAATTTTAATATGGCGAATAAATACTGATTTTACTTTATTTTAACAAATGTGATAAATTGTAAAATAATTTAGAAAATCGTTAGCTCTTATTTCTTATTATTTTATATGCCTATTCAAAGAATGTAGTTAGCGTATTGTATTCTACCACAAATATTAATAATAGACAGCCTTCAAAACAAACCTATGAGTACTTTCAGTTCGATTCACCTTGACTTACTTTAATCAAACTTAAATGGATAGGTTTGATTTTAAACATTTTCCAGATAAAGGGTTTGTTGGCGGAACATTTCATTGATTTAACAATTATGCAAAGTTACCCAACAACTCGAGTTATTTTTATTACCAACAGGTCAATGAAACAAATTTTATTCACAATTTCATTTAAATCTTTATACGGATTCTCCATATTTTTTCTCATACATAGATACACTTTATAAGTCAAAATATTTGAAAATTGTCACGTTCAAATGCCATAAGATATCCATAGAGAAAAATAATACGTTCTGTCTGCACCAGCTGTTCTAAGATGCAACTAAAGTATCGGAACCGACAGATGGTGATCGTCGCAACACTCTACAAATCTTTGCAGATTCTCAATTAATATGAACCGTGCCCTCAGCTCCTTTTTACCTGGTAACAGTAACGGCGGAGCATTGAGTGTTTACAATCTATGGAAGATGCGCAGCATTAAATTTATCTACCTAGCCCAAAGGATTAGCAAGCTGAATCATCACCATACCAGCCATTGAAAGTACCAGCCACTGCTAGACATAGGCCTCTCCAAGAAAGAAGGTATTTTGCCCATTAATGCAACGCTAATGAAAAACATTCCAGCGTGCCATAGGACATCTACCAATATGATGGACTGCTGATCTTACTAGAATGCATTGCCGTGGATGCAGACCATTTACAACATGTCCTTGTATCACTTGAAGAGCCTAGTAAAAAGTGCACGTATCGAAGAAAAAAAATAGACTTTATAAATATGTCAGAAAATACGCATACGGTCCGCTTGTTGGTAAACATGACCGTACTATTTGGCGGTAGAAATAAATGAAAGTTAGGTATGCAGACAACCATTGTAAGTGGACTACCTCTGGTATACTAGTAGACTGTCAACATTTTAAATTATTTATGTACTTGGTGATATAAATCAATTCTGAAACAATTGAGTTAGCATTTGTAGTTCTTACCTGTTATGAGCAGGACTAGAAATCTCAAATTCTTATCTACCATCCGCTATAGTTACTATAGTTTATTTGTTTTTCGGCCACATTTCTAACTCTTTTACAAGTCATTATCTCTCAGTCAAAATATCACCACAACTAATAATTTCAAATTGGAATTTGTTCCCTCTTTTGATAACATAGCAATGTTCCAATGTTACACAAAAACAACAAAATGGCTGACCGAATTCAATTCAAATTAAATTTGACACAGTTACTACCTGAAATAGCAGGTAGCTATTTTTCACCTCGGAAAATATTCTCGCGAAACATGTGTAGTTTTTGCAAAAAGTTTTAGTCATCGTTAATTAATTGATAACTTTTTAATCAGGCCGTTAGTGTAAATTCATACGAGTACCTATAAAATTCCACGTAAACGAAGTTGAAAAAGGGATCAATTTCGTAACCACCTTATTATTTATTTTTATTCGTATACCTGTAATTTGTTGTGCAGAACTTTCTGCTCCAGGCCGTGCAGTTTTTAAAACGATATTTAATATTTTTTAACGCTTTATAGACATGAACTAAGAGGTAACGAATACAGCTTAACAGAGTGCAGCTTTCGCAACGGGGATGCTGCTGCCTATCCCCGCATTGTGCATTTGAGATGCACTGTTTCGGATGGATATACCGCCATCTGTCGGTTCTGGTACCTAAGTCACCTCTTACAACACCTGGTGCAGTGGGAGGAGATTCTGCTCTCCCGGTACCTCACGGGATTTGGATCAATATTGTTTACGATGCAAAGGTTTCACATATAAAATAGAATATATAGAAAACCTAATATGAAAATAATACACTATTAAAAGTTAAAATCAGAACACTATATTTAAGGATTGCATGTAAATAATAATTTTATTATTCGTAATTACAAATACAGTCACAGATAGGAAACTAAGCAGAAAACTAATAAAACAGATTTGTGGACTCGTGAATATAACTCTCTTCTCAGGCTAAACAGTGATATGTGGTCGACCAAGGTGCGAACATCCGACCTTTGTTTGTTCGCGCCGTGCCCAACACAGTGTCTATTTTATGAGTTGGCATTTATATCCAGTTTTATATAATAATTATATTTATTCCAGCCATGTTTTATCCGTACTTTAACTTTTATTCTACTATATTGTGCTACTATAAGTCTGAATATATAATAAATTTGATCATATTAAAAGAGAAACCAGATAATTTACTTTTTCTGTATCCTTAAAAAGCCACCAACTCGCTTTAAATCCGTAAATCCCGCAGGTTATTGTTCTTTGTATTTTAAACAAAAATAATTTATAAATAAAATAGCTGACTGACATATTAGTTAGAGTTAACGAATGAGATTAGTGACAATTATTTAAGTATATAAAATAATGCACGCAAACCCGAGATGGTACTAACTAGCTTCTCTCGGGAAGATAATGGCATATGCTAGTTGCTATAGTATGCGTTGCAATACAATGCAACGCACGTAGACCCGACGGCTAATAAAGTCAAAAGGTTCCGGAATGCAGAATACGCTCTGGCATGTGTAGAGAGCAGATGACATTTGACAAGATTCGATTTGTAGGATCCTGTTCCCATTGCAATAACCTAATACCAACAATGAACATCCCGCAGCTGATATATTGATCGTGATGATAATAAGAATACGTAACAGCTATGCTAACGCATGTCTTGTCTTGAGATTGACTATTGTGTAAGTATTATTTAATAATATAAAGCAATTAGTTATATTAGAGAAATAAAGATGGTAACATAAATGAACACACAAATTTGTAGCAAACTTTCCTTTTCCTTTTGACCCTAGTAGTTTTCTCAGCACGTTTCACCCATGCAACTCTTGGAACCGAGGCTCATATTGGCAATTTTCCACGAACCTATGTAGACAGTCCATCGGGAAATTCCCAACAGAACGCAGATCGTAGATGCATATTGTTCGGAATACGGAGAAAATTTAAATCTTACAACTACTTGTGCAATGTGGCAATACAAACTATTGTGTCGGTCCGAACACATTTTTCTGGAATGCTTGTGCTGCTTTGAAAATGAAGTGTTGCAGCGAAACAAACTAGATCGACTTCAATATCTAAGGAAACTGGATGAAACTATATATTTTACAAAGATAAAATGCATGCAATGGTTTATTTGTCTTTTACATATTCATAATATTATATACGATACATGGAGTACATTTATAATAGTGTTACATTGTTATATTTTTTTTTACGAGCGGTGAACAATTACACTATAAACAGATTAAAAAGTAAAATTACATTTTGTTGATCCCATCAACAGTAAAAGGTTTAATACCATTTTGGGTGTCTAATCTATAAACTACAATTTAATACATACTTTTTCATAAACTTTCGATTCTGTATAGACCCGATTTTCACAATTCCAAACAAAACAACAAAGTAATCATTTAATTTGGTGCAATTCGCCTGGAATTCTTGTTTTAAATGCACTTTGACACCCAGTATACGACGACGATTTTTATATTTATGTCATTAAATGCTATTTATTATTTAAATTAAAAAAAACAAAACTTGAAATGGAAGTATATAGGGGGCACATCGTAGAGCATCACGTGGTGGAATGGCGGATTGACGTTTACATTATATCATATATACGAGTACAAATACAAAATAAATTATATACCAATAAAGGATAATTAAAGAGGTGATATAAGTAATAATTTGTTGTTTCTCTGTATTTAAGGTGAGACAAATATTCAATTAGCGTAATTTAATAATATTTGTTGTAACAAACGTTTAAAATAACATATTACTTGGTGTATTCAGAGATTCAAGGCGTAATTCATTTTAAAAATCTCAATAATATTCCTTTATTTATAAAGTTAATATTGATGCCCCGATTATTAGACCCCACCTATTTTTATAATTTAACTTACGTTTTGCAATGTGTTTTTTCCCGATTGGGAAATTATTAATCTCTACATACTAAGAAGGCTCTAGTCTTAGTAGTGCTATCAGAGTTAAAATGGTGATTTTACTGAATAGAATTAGTGTGGTACTTAAATATTCCACTAAAACATTTCGTCTTTCATTTCCATTAAGAGCGAGAAGTAAATCTGTTTTCAGTTTTTATTTATATACACTAATGCTTTAGCATAATTGGTGTGGCTCTAGATCCCTCGTGATTCTAGGACAGAATCTATATACCAAGCACTGGTGCACTAAAACACAAATTTATTACTTCAATTCTATATAATAGGAAATGGTGTGAAAGAAGATGTTTTGATAACAACAGAGAAAGAAATATTGAGATGGTTTGGACATGTAAAAATGATAAGTGAAAGTAGAATAGGCATTCTGTGCTGTCTCACAAATATGTAGATCGGAAGTAAATGGAGAAGTTGGTATAAGGTGACATAAACGAACATACCTCAACCAGGTAGAAGAAATATTAAAGAAAGGCTAGATTATCTTCATATCATTACACTGAAAGAATATATGATATTAAAAGTCCACTGCTGAACATAGGTCTCCCCAAGAAGGGGGGAATTTTGCCCATAATTGCCGAGCTCGGCAAATGTTTTAGCAATCGCAGAGAGCAACTTTCGCAATGATTATGCTGCTGCCCATCCTCGCCATCCATACCGCCACCTACCGGTTCTAGTACCTTAGTCGCCTCTTACGACACCTAGTACAGGGGAAGGTACTATCCTACTCTGCCGCTACTTCACGGCAGTCAGGATAGGTCAGAAGTAGTTAATGCTAGTTAACGAAGTGACTGCGGTAACTAATAGAACACATGCATTATATATAGTCTTATATCTTCTCATTTTTATCTATTCTCATTGTAATCCTTAATTTAGACCAAACATGGAACTTCGATAATACTAGACAAAAATGTACGACTCGTATCAGACCAAAACGTCCGTATCTACTTGCATCACGAGCGTAGATATGATTATTGCACAGTCCTATCTCCCATTTTATTCTTATTTTACGATACAAACTCAACTCTTTGACCCCAATCTTTGCGAACCGACCCTCCGATATCTACTAATAAAATCCAACAGCGACCCCTGCAATTAACCGTGCCGTGTCCAATGGTCTCGGATAACTTTATAATTTAGAATCTAGAAGGAAGATATTAACATTGTAATGTCTACATAAAAAACTTTACATTAAATTTAAGTATTACTTTGAAGAAAAACTATATAACTATATTATTAAATTAATAATACTCGTATATATATTTAAGAAAAAGTAATTGTTACTTTATCTTAAATATATATATATATGCTTATAAATAAAATCTAATAAAATTATTTCGTGTAAATATAAATATTTAATTTAAACTGCAGGTTTATTTTGCTTTTACGTATTCTTATAAACGATACATGGAGTATATTAACATTAGTGTAAAAATGTTATATTTTTTATACAAGCGGTGAACAACATTGCAATAAACAAAGTAAAAATACGTCTTGTTGATCCCGTTACTATCGAAAGTTTAATACTATTATTGGGTTTCTAATCTATAAACTGCAATTTAATACCACTTCAAGATCAATTTTTCATCTGAACTCTTCATTTAGAACAATAAACTATGTAATTTTTACTATGATATCTTTAAATAATGTACATACATAATATGTTAAATGAACATATCATTATACCAGTCTTCTTATAATTTTATCTCTCTATAAATCACATATACTGATAAGATAACATTGGTTAACGGCTTTTAAACGCGGTCTGTTTAACTTTTAAACTTTTTCTTCGACATTTCGTTTACCTCACGGCAACTGTTCCTAAGATTGAAAGTTATATAATGATAATTCATTTAATAATAAGTAGTAAACGCGTAAATGTTAGAAAATAATGTAAGTACTGATTTCATAATAGTATTGGATAATTTTACAAAATTGGAATAAGAATAAAAATCTCCAGTAAGAAGCCATGAAAGACAGTGGCTTACGAAAGCATCAGGCGCTTGCGAAAATTTGTGACCGGCCGAGATTAAATATATTATTCAAAACAAATTTTCTTGGACCATAACATCTAACCGCAATCTTTTGTTTCGCCTTCTAAATTCTGCACTTATTTGATTATTGTTTAGATTCGCTTAGCATTACTGACGATTTGGTTACTGACCCAAAGTTTATTAGCAAATGGTTTTCTACTTTGTATTCGGTTAAAAAAAGGAATTTAATCGGTCTTGCATCTATGTCTATATTAATAATTGAGCCATATAGAGCTTGAATGTGAAAATCCATTCTCGTATTCGAGGTGACATAAATGAAATGCTCTTCTTATCATCATCAACATGATGTCAGTCCGAGAACGTCCACGGCAGGATAGGCCTCGCTAAAAAAGGGGAAATTTTCAAAGTCAAAGATAAGATTATTTTGACGAGGTAGTCGATTTGAAAACTATTTAAAAATATACCCATTTAAAATTATGAAATCAATACTATAACCGTTTATAAAGATAAACAAAATCGACATATTGATCATGAATTTTAGAAACATTATTTTTATATGGGCACATGATGTATTGTTGTTTATTTTCTTTTTACTATAATGCATAAAAGCTTTGAATGGTGAATGGTTTTAAAACCTTTAACTACTATTATTTCTTGTTTTATGTTCTGAGCAAAATATATGTAAGAAAAACGTCTTAAAACACCAACAGAGAAATGCATTCGATATGACAGAGACCGTCGCGTAATTTCCGACAAGAAAAAAGGTCTTAAGCAAACTTAATCGGGATGATTAAGACTTTAGTGATGAAATGCACGTTTGATATTCAAGTCGGCGGGAATCCTTTGACGCAGCCTCTTTCAAAGGCTAATATTCCGATGTGCCTGGCAACTACTTAATTGGATTAACATCGTGCTTTCATTTACGAGTTGTTTTCGCTGAACTCGTGGCCTGGATACCAAGGTGACGAGGGTTGTGGTTATAACGTTTGTCCGTTAGACAGGGAGTTGTCATATTCCATGAATCAATTACAACAGTTGTTTTAATTTGTCCCGTGAATCCTGCGCCATACTACATGTATTTGAGTCTGTATACAGAATATTGATATTGGTATATATAACATGGTGCCATGTATCGTGGACGTAGTAGACTCTGTGCAGTCGAAATGAAATCTTCGCGCAGTATTTGTATAAGATTTCTTTTTGTTTAGAAACAAATGTAGTGTGAAAGATGGCGATGGCGCAAATGGTAATGATTCTATCTTTTACGCCAAAGGTAGTGTCAAATGTTTGTATGTGGAATATTTAATTTTGTTTGGTATCTGGATGTTATTTATATATATCTAAGTATACGAGTAGTGTGTGTAATTCCTCTGTTGTCTGTTCCACTTGTGTTACGCATATCACCGAACACAAGGGATTTAAGCTACTGATTTCGGAGAATTTATGAGGTGTAATATGAATTTATTTATTTATTATTTCTTTAAAGATAAATGTTTAAGTGGTTTGAGCATTGAGCAAGAGAAAAGAGTAATGTATCATTCAGCCCTCAGAACGAAATCTACGAATTAAAGATATTCTTACTGCTTATTCATAGTTGGGAATAGATGGTCTAAACCTGTGCTTGGGTATTTCTGTTACGAATGATTGGATATGACATGTCAGATATGTTCCAAATTATAGAAGGATTGCTTGATTTGGAGGTAAATAATAGGTAGTAACATGGCAATACATAGACGTCCGACTATTAAATTAGTGAAAAAGTTTCCTTTTTATATAAACACGTACTACGAGCGTCTCCATATCACTCAGTGTATAACACTAAAAAATATGGAATTGAACAGTAAAAGCTATACTATGTATGACAAGCAACATTATGACAACCAAACAATGTTAGCCTCACGTGTCACGTTATTTGACCGAGTTCGATAAAAAATACTAACCGTTTTTTAACACGTTGATAGTTTTGTAATTTGGGCCCACTCCGTAAATAAACGGCATCCCTCCAATATTTATGGTCAACCCACTTTAATGAGTTTAGCCGAATAATGAATGTTGATTTCGGTTAATTCAAGCTTAGGTAGTTAAAGCCTTTATAATTAGGTAACCGCTCCAGCAGAGTTCCTCCGATCCGGGTACACCGAACCTTAGGGATTAGCCAGTTGATCGAAGGCGGTTCGCGATAAGATTTACGAAATACCAGCTGACTGACCGTTTAGTGCCATTTGTAAAATGACATCGCACACAACGCAAAAATTGTCAAATTTCGAATTGTAATTTGGTGAATTTGAGATTAATATAACATTTTATATTAATTTCTATAAATACAACAATTTGCTCGAATTCTGTTCTTTTAAGTTGGGGACACAATCAGGTTAATCGGCAGTTCGTCGAAATAGACCTAAACTAAATTAAATTCTCTGTAATAATGTCTGACTGACTAAAAATAATATGACGACATTACATAACATTGTCAAATTAAAAAAAAACTACCAACAACAACGAGGTAACGTTGTTGTTGTACGAACTAAATTTGATCGATCTATCTTATAATTTTTATCTGAATAGATGTTTTACAAAACCTAGTAAAGAAGTGGTAATCTAGTATGAATGTAAAGCAGATGCCTATATAACTTTATTTAATTAACTTTGTACTTTATTTAATTAACTTTATAAAATAAAATTTTAATAATGTTTGAATTAATTCGGTCAATTTTATTATTATTTCAGACTTTCTGTTGTAAACTTTTATTAAATTTTATTGGACTAGCCGCATTTTTCCATAGATTAAGGTATTTTGTCTGCTTTTCTGTACACGCTATATACATCTATATGATTGCACTCAGACGTAATATGTAGCTTAAAATTGAATTAAACTTTGATGAATTTACAGTGCTTTGACAATTGTAGCTGACATATTTAAATAAAATATGAAGATACATCCTTACACACTTTCGATATTAGTGGGAATATGTCAGCTAATTTAAAATACTATACCGAACCAACCAGTCCATATTTGATTATTTTTTTCAAATAAAAAATATTTTTTGTAAAATGCATCCCAACAAAAGTTATAATAGGAAACGCTTCTCATCACTCATAACACCTCATGGTGACGTCATTATTCACGTACACCTGTTGCCCCAATATTTTATTTTTTTTACTTATTTCCTGCTATCAATCATCATTAGGTCTATCATACATTTTTTACTGTTGGGCATTGGCTTACCCAAGAGATTTTCAATCATTAGGGGTTGGTGATATTGGCCAGGCAAAAGCAGCGTGTATTTTTGCGGCGGAGGTGATGTTGTTTATCCCTTGTTTTAAGGTCATCTGCGTTTTTTCTTCACCATTACCTTTTTCTAAAAGGTTGAAAGAGGCAGTACAATTACTGATTAATGTGACATAATTCCTTCGAGTCACAAGGTTGTTAACGCGCAATTGATATCCTTGTGATATTACGAGCGTCTATAGGTAGCGATATCGCGTAAAATCACTCAGAATGTATGCTTTTTTGTCGACCAGGTATAATATAAAATAAAATCAAGTAGATAATAATACATATGTAAAATATTGCAAAATGGAAGTATGACCTTCGTATTTTCCATACATTTTGGTGTGAATCTACAGAAACAGACTCTCTGTTTCTTCAGAAAAGATAAAATTAAATGGCACCCACTCTGGCTATTCGTTTTGACTCTCGCGTGCGAACTGCTTGGAAAATTTATTAGCTTTGCAGGTGACGTGCACTCCAGGTGCAAAAGGTTATTTAGCTAGGTGCTATTTCCTAGCACAATCCTTGGAAAACAATTTTTACTTTGGACTATGCTCTATTAAATAAATGGATTTTTTATATAAATTAATACAAATAATTTAGGCAGAGTAGAATATTACACTTCCTATACCAAGTGTTGTAGGATATCCACTCGAAACAGCGTAGCTCAAATGCAACAGGGCAAGGAAAAGTAGCAGCATTGGAAAGCTACGTTCTGCAATCACCACCACGCCCAGCGTGACAGTTATGGGCATTATTGCCCGTCTCTTGGAGAGGACTATTTCGTCAGTGAGCATTCTACAGCTATTGTGATGATGACGAAATACAATTAAGATGGCATTAAAAAAAACTTGGTTTATTTGTTAAAAGAAATCCAGTAAAAAATATAACGATATCCAGTAAAAACCAATTTCGTTGAGAAAGTAAATGGACAAAATAATTATATATCTTTTAATTGTTCATGCCATTCCATAATTAAATTACAAGTTTGCTGATTTTTGTGTGTTCAAACATTTTTTAGAAACGGTTCATCGTTGCATGTGTTCAAAAATTATATTAGTTAGCTTAATGTATCTGGTATCCCACGCTCGTGATCCTATTACGGAGCGCCGCTCAAACGGCTTCCAATCGACATTATCCCTACTAAATATTTATTACGTGTAGAAAATAATATGCTTGCATTGAAAGGTTTGTACAAACCATGTAACGAGAAAATAGACGAAATTGGCATAAGAAAATAGTGCTACTAATAAATACATATTGTAAACGCTCAAAAAGTATTTCGGTCATTAAAGTACTCACTGAAGCCAGTTGTATGATATTTTTTATTTTTGCTACCCGTTCTGTGTGAAATTAATAATTTTTTAGTGGAAACTTCGCTGATTTATGTATAGGTATTGTATTGATTCATAACTGTATGATTCACTAGCTTCAACATAATTTCCATACAAAGGTTGCCTGTAAAAGATTGTATTTTTATCCCATGTTTTTATGATGTTCTTGAGTTGCTTTTACTGGTGTATAGTAAAGTATACTTAGAGTAATAAAAATAATATAAACATATGTTTTAAGCTGTGACACTATTATTATAATAAAACAACTTTTCAATTTCTTTTAAATTTTGTAACTACGTATTCGTATAGCACATTTTACATCGACATTTCGATCACTTCACGTCAATGGTTCTCAAGAGATAAATACAAGATATACTTATGTGACACTGTTTGCTTGTAAGTGCTATATGTAAGTAATATCATAATGCAATAAATATACATTATATTAAACAAAATCAACAAACAGCAGCAATATAAATAAATGCGTAATATAGGCAAGAAGTTTAGTGTTTACCGTTAATCATTTGATCCCCTCAGATCGTCGTGCCAAATGCAGACTCTGCAAACATAAACGTAGCTTATGATATCCCTAAACATACTAATAAACAGTAAAATAATAATATGCAAACTTCTTTATTAAGTTCAAATTAGTACTATTAACAAAACTTTAAATAACATTTACCAACAAACATTGTCAACGTAAAAGGGAGCATTCAATTTCACTAAAACTTTGTTCACTAAAAAGGTAACTTTCCTCTATCAATATTCTGCCTGCCTCTACCTCAATATCAATTCAATAACCGAAACTTCCCGCTGTAATGTGTCCATTAGTCGATCAGAAGGCAGTGTTCGTTAATAGTTCGAGTCCGGCGAGCATGGGACAGCTTCCGGCGCGGAAGCTTTAATTATTCAATGTGAAACTAACTCAGGCGGCAAGCTATTGTTCCATGGTACAGAGCGTTCTCTTGCCGGGGTTTTTAAATATGTAGGACTTGGATGTTCCAACTGAGGATATATCAGAATGAAATTAATTTCATGCTATTGTCTTATTTGATTAAGATTTCTGTTCTAATTTTCCATCTGAAATCATCCTATAATTGCATTGTGTTTTTTTGTATTGTTTTGGATGTCGTATCTGTTAATAGGGATACAGACATACAAATATTATTATGTTATGCTATATCGATAGAGCGGTGTTGGTCACTTTGAGGCCGAGATAAAAAGTGAGAAATAAAATCTCGAATATTAATAAATCTCAATTTGTTTTTTTTGTATGCGTTTGGGTGGTGCCCTGGATAGTTTAGATTCACAGATCTAGGTTATTTATTTATACTGCAACTAACCGGCTCGATCGACTAAAGATAATTTTAGTGAACGCATCTAAGTGGGGGCCCAGAAAATTTAGGTTCACAAATCAAACCGGTAGATGGCAATGCTGTTAGTTATTTATCTTTCATTTGATACCTTGTTTAATATCTTAATTGCGTAAAATATCATGCAGGACAACATCTGTCGACCATCAGCCATCGGTTCTGCATACTAAATACTAATCCGCCTTGCGAATATTTGCTTGCTATAAAGGTGATAGAATCTAACAAATCGATCAAACAAATGTTAAATGGCATCAGTGGTATTTTAAACATTTTATATTAAACAGTATGATGTGTGGCACAAATAACCGCAGGCGATGTTATCGGTGGCGGGCAAAATTCAGTTGGAAATGAAATGTGATGCTGTTTTTGTATAATTTTTTTCGCTGAAAAACATTCGTCTGGTAATTTATTATCGATGGAAAAATTATTCTTTTAATTTACGAATGGCCAAGTTAGTGGTTTTGCTCGTGTAATTATATTGGATCGTATTTTTGGCCTGAAATTTTGAAACAATTCCGTATTTATACATTTTTAATCATGAATTAAAGCTGTTTTCAGGTGTAATTTTCACATGGGGTCAATACCAGAGTCTAGAGATAATGTCTATTCGATAGTAGAAATTAATTTCTACGCCCTTAGAAATTAACTGCCCAAGTTTAAAGAAATTAAAATGAATAAAACATCAATTTATTTTGATACGCATGATTTACTATCATCATTTCATAAATTCAATACTAACTACAGTAATATCTCGACCATAATAGTATGCTTTACATATGTGGACTATGTGAAAGCCCTTGAAACGCGGGTTGTGTTCACATCTCTACAAAGATTCTGTATTAAGAATTTTCGCATCATCATCATAGCAGCCTTAAAATGTCCAGTGATGGACACAGATCTCCTCAAGTAAGAGGAAATTTGCCCATAATTGCCGCTCTGGGTAAGCGTGGCAGTAATCGCAAAATATAGCATCGCGACAGACTCACTGCTGCCCATCCCCGCTAGTTGCATTTGAGACTTCCGGTGGATATACCGACCTCTGTCAGTTCCGGTACCTCAGGTTTACGTCAAAGTAAACCTGAGGTACTAATAATATAACAACCCCGCTGTACCGTGTACAATTGCAGACGATTGTAAAAGCACCAAAATATTGCCATCGCTATGCCCCATGTTACTAAGGAATAAGAAAATCCGTAGAAAATTCAAAGATACCTGGTCCAGCGTGTTATCAGGTTGTTCCATTCCAATTAATCTAAAGGCTTGCTAACCAGAACTTAAGGCTGGTGGGCCTAAAAAGAACTGAATTGGAAACCAACAAAAAAACAACGTAGTGTTAGCCAAAGGTAGACGAACAATCTAACTAGATAAGATCAGGATGGGATTGCAGACTGTGTCCGGTTTCCATTTGGGAATCTCTCGATAAAGCCATTCATTTTCCAGCCGTGGATGATGTGATAAGTACTTTATCTTAATGCCGCATGCAGTGTTCGGAGGATGACTAAAACATTATGGACATGCTTGGACAGCATGGGACCAGTTGCAATCGCAGCAGGATATGTAAGAAAAGATAAACTAAAATATTACACGAAACCACAACAGATCTAGAGCTTTTACGATGTCGGCTATGCAGCCAAATATGTATACGGTAAATAGGTATGTGTGTTTATAAGTATAAAAGTATTTTAGTACTTATATTTCTTCTTCCATTTTTACAGCTTTATCTTGTGCACCTTAATAACAAACTGGAGCTCCAAAACGCCATGAAAACAAAACAAAGTTTAGATTAACTGCGTATTAGGTTTTTTACTTGCACCTGCCACGAAGTTTAATACTTTAAGTTTAAATATTTGCCTTTTTCTGGTTATAGATCCGTAACATTTTCATAGAATAAACTCACAAAATAATGATTTCCTTAAAATTTTTCTTTATACAAACTTAGAAATCCTTTCAATTAGGATCTAAGAGGGAAAAATAAAAACAAATAAACTGACAAAAAGCCGCTGAGTACTTTCAAAAATAAATATTTGATTTCTTGCCTCCAGCTTGCTAATCGTTTAAACACTTAGCAGAAGTTGTTTTATAATTAACTCTGTTTTGTTACCAAAATGTTTAAAAGAATAACTTTTGTAGGAGGATTTAAAAATATAATTTATCTATTTCGTAATTACAAAGTAGGATTTAAGTATTTGTATAATTCTAGCTTTGATTTCACTAATGCGGCTAATCTGTGTACTGTCTGTTCACTCTGCAACCGAGTATTGTGTATGTCAGTTGTTGATCAACCAGTGTGGGCGAACTATTATGTGGTACAACACATTTCAATTATTCCGTGCGTACAGACAAACGGACGTATGTTTTGTATAGGCATCTGTATTCTTGAGGCCACCAGCCAAACTGACGTCAAAATGTCTCACTCAATATAAGATTATTGACTTTTATACATAGCAATAGTTACTATTGCTATGTACCAAAGTCAATAATTTTCAGCTCACTTATGACGTCATAAGACTCGTACATTAAAATAAAATAAATAAATTCTCACAACATCACATTCATTGTCCTGCTTCCCTTATAAGTCGCTTTATGCACTTGTGTTATGGACATCAGACAAACAGAGGAATCACAAACACACTACTCAAATACATATATTTAACACCCAGACAGAGAACAAACATAAATATCATCATTTAAATATTTGTCCTGGGTAGAGATCGAACCCATGACCTTTAGGTATTTACTTTGGCAGGTTTTTTGTATAAAAAATGTTACATTATATTTAAGAGCCGTGAAGTACCAGCAGAGTATAATAGTATCTCCCTCTGTATCGGGTGTCGTAAGAGACGACTAAGGTACCAAAACCGACAGAGGTCGGTATATCTATCCGAATCAGTGTAGCTCAAATGCACAGGGCGGGGATGGGTAGCAGCATTCCCACCGAGAAGGCTGCGCTCCACGATTGCCTACACGCTTGCCCAGCGCGGCAATTATGATCAAAATTCCCTCTTAGTTGAGGAGGCCTATGTCTAGTAGATGACTTCTAATGGATGATGTGATAAAGATGATATTTAAGATGATAGTCAGGCGGATAGTCCCCTGGTAAGGGAAAGATGCAGGTTCTAGTCCCACCTGACACTACTGAGAAGTAGATTTTTACTAGTAAATATCTTACATTAAAAAAGGTCTCAAGACTAAGAGAATTTTAATGAATTACCTCAAACCTCTTAAAGGTTTAATTAATTGAAAAATGCTATATTTTTAATCAAAGATAACGAAAAAAAATCAAACTGTCTCGGGCTTCAGAGAAATGTGTAGGTTTGAATCCCGTCTGAAGCATGGGACCAGTTGAATTTCTTCTAATAAAGAAAAATCTAATCAATATAGATAATATCTTCAATAACAATTTTTTATAAAAAATATTTTTCTTCCAGGGTGTATTAATATATTTTATCTCCTTACTTCATTCCCAATTATTACAACCTCATTTTAGATTTACAGATTCTATTCTATTATGAACCTGGATGATAAGACGGTGTACCTTTGTAATGATACTTTAGTTTGCTTAGGGTTTACTAAGCGCTCTTAACTCCGCAATACAAGAGAATTGTGTATACTAAACTAGCTTTGTATAACATTCATGTGAAATGATAGGACCATAAGCTTTACGAGTACTAGGCTTAATATTATTTTGTCCTTATGTAAAAATAATATCTATATACATGGAATTAGAGTCACCAATTTTATTCTGTAACCCCTAAATTATACCATTCCAAATAACCACCATTCATATAAATAACCATCTGAATATGCATTCCACAAGATTGTAAATTTGTCAGGATAAAGAGTAATAATAATTTTTCAAAAAATATACCGTTTATCTTTTTTAAATTTCATCTAGACCCGTAAACGTAAAAAAGTAACAAACATCCACACATGATAGCAAACTTGCACATTTATAAAAAAATAAAGTACTTTTTCTTTATATTTTGTTTCTGTAATAGTTTATGTTCCTTAATTCCAATTGCCTCGGCGTATGCTTGTCCCAGCCCAAAGAAAACAATTAAAGTTGTCTGCATCTGTGCCCTTAAAGTCCAATCTATCCGCCATAGAATCGGGAAATCGTCTCGCTACGTTAAATATTCAGTACTTGCGACTAACTAAGCGATCACATAAATTTCTAAGTTCATTCTAGTTTATTTTCAGAAATGACCTTTTGGACATAGTCAAGAAAGGGAAAGAGAAAATTTTGCCCAAAATTTTCCCGCTGTCATCAATCGCAGACAGGAATGCTGCTCCCTACTCTATGGTGGTATTGGTACCTCAGTCGCCTATTAGTACACCTAGTATATGGGTACTATTCTACTTTGCTGGTACCCCACGGTGTCCAGATCTAATTAAAGTAGTAATAAAGATATTCTCCAGGTCGGAAGACACGACACAACAAAGAAGGAGACAAACAATTGGTTTATGAATAATTTAGCTTTTTTATACAATTCTGTTGGCAAAAAGTATAAGGATGCAATGGAAAAGCTTAATTAACTATAATATATTCAAAAGTATAAAAACACTTAAAGTCGACAAGCAGCTAAATGAGACTATTATATATTCCTCGTAAATCCAAGGAAGCCAAGCACAGCAAAGACCAGTAAAATACAAAATTTTTTCGTTTCCTCATGAAAGTGAACAAGTTCGGTACAAAAGGCAAAGTTGAACCGTACCCGCTGAGAGTAAAAGGGGTTCTGAAAATGTCCTCTCATTTTACTTTTGTCATTTACAACCTCTTGTTTTTTGCAATCTAATAACTCACGGTATATTCTGTATATTTTCAAGAAAAAGTTTAGATTTATGAGATTTACTTATTTTTACTTTTATAAAAAAAAGTATTGATAGCTATGATGACGATGGCGCATTTTGCGTTCTTTATCTGTTATGCCAGAACATGCGAGTTCGATTCCCACCGAATACAAGTATTTATATTCAGTTTTATATTTTTCTAGTCTGATATCCGTAGCACAAGCTACTTCAGTGTCAGTTCAATTAATTATATAAATTAACCGACGCAACATCTCATACAATGTATGAGATGTTGCGTCGGTTAATTGGCGCCAAATGTAAAAAAAAAATAATAATTAAAAAATAATTGTTTAAAACACTTATGGTCATCAGACCTGTTGTCTATTCCTTTGTAGGAATCACAAATGTACGTTAATACACCCTGACACAGAACAAAGACAACTACTCATCACATAAATGATTGTCCTGATAGAATTCACAACCCTTGGTGGACGACAAAAGAGGAGTAGTAATCCTTCCATAGCAATACATCCATACCTTCAATGTGAGATGTGTAATTTTTTTATTCAATATTTAAAATTATTAACAAAACACGTTTGCTTCGAATACAAGTCGGATCTTTGTAAAACCTATCTTCACTTATGAATGTAAAAAATGTAACAGTCTTACTACCTTATTACAAAACACGTACCGACCATATTGCGAATATGTAGTATGCAACATTATAATGGTACTAAAACAACGATATCAATATATAGTTTTAATAGAAATTTTTAAACTAAATTTATATTAATTCCAATACCTGTCCCTAAAAGAAAATTATTCCGCAAGATTTCATACCTCAAATGCCACGAAACCTTTATAGAACAATTTTCTTTTGTTACTCGAAATATTTTTCTCGAGATATTTCAGGTTAACGTACTCTTAGATATGTTAAAATACATATTAATCCAAAAAATCGGCTTTATTGACTCACATCTTGCCCTACCGAAACTATCTAACCTCTATCTACGGAACCTCAATAAGTCACCTCCATATTCTACAGATTTAATTCGACACTATACATAACTTAAAATTACTTTTAATTTAAAAAAATAGGGACAGTGCGATTAGTTGCCCCACTAGCAGCCTGATCATATCTCGCTGTAAGCCCAAATACTCAGGAGCGATCGTCTGAAACATTAATGTCTTCTTTATGACTAATTAAAGATTTCTATCCGATAAGAGAATAAGAACAATCGTAACATACAATAATAATCCGGGAACTTCAGAAGAATTGACTCGAACAGAACATTAAAAAATTCTGCATTGCAAATCCATTAATTGACACAATAAAACATGGTTCATTTTAACATGTACGATTTACAACAAAATAGCAGTGCGGCAATTATTTTGTCATTCGGAGTTTCATATTAAAATATTTGAATTCCGCCACAATTGTACAAGTCATTATTTTTTTAATGTGCTATACTCTTGCATTTACGCATTTCAAAAGTACGTACAACGTACCAACCAATAAAACTTATTTAATAATAATAATAAATTCCCACAACATCTCATACATTGACCTGACTCCGTGGTAAGTCGCTTAAAGCACTTGTGTTACGTATGCCAGACAACAGAGGAATCACAAATATACTACTTAAATACATATATTTTACACCCATACACAGAGCAAACACAAATATCATCATATAAATATTTGCTCTGGGTGGGAATCGAACCCACGACCCCTGGAGCACAAGACAGGATCACTACCATCTGCGCCATCGGGCCCGTCATTTAACATTTACGTTTTTATGTTCGCCGTTTTCCGACCAATAAAGCAAATACAGATCGAGTCCTATGAATCTATCGAATTTGTGCAACAATATTTGGACTCCATGTGTAATTATTACAGCTTATTGTATGGAGCCTGCACATGCTAATATGACAAATTCTATGCAGCCTGCATCCAGTGCTATATTATAGTGGATTTCTGCGCATATTTGTTCAGTATAATTGTGTAACGAGGATGCTGCTGCGCATTGCGTTCTATTGCATTTGAACTACGCCAGTTTGGATTTATGTACCGCTGGTCCATCAGTCGTCTCTGACGACACCTGGTATACGGCAACGACCAAATCGAAAACATTTTGACACTTTCATCAACATTTTCGAAAGTTCAATTATTGAGAATCTTATAGGCGCGATTTCGCCAAGACGCAGATACACCACACTTACATAGAACTTAATATAATTGTTTTTTAACTGTCAATGTATTGGTTACTTACAAGGGTCGTAACGTTATCCCAGAAGTCCTGACGTAAAAAGTGCCAATAACCCGCATATAAAATGAAACGTCTCACCCAATTTAGGTAAGTGGGAATTTCAGACGTCGATTGTTAGTGTCTCACGTACTATTCGAGTTTCTTTTGTCACAAGTAATATGCCTTAAGTAATATTCCATTTCATCTATATTGTTTATGGTTAGTTTTTTAAGAAATTGTCTTAATTAGGGGGTAAAGGATCAATTATCTATACCAGGGTTTACATGAATTTCTAGCTTTGGACGGCGGTTTCAACCGCGTAACTTTTGAAACAGCAATATTTTCATAATAACGTTTCACCCACGCTTTACCCCCTAAGGATTTAAATAAAAAAATTATCCTTCCATAGTGCTTCCCTGTGTTACAAAGGAAACCCCTGTTGAAAAAGTTTAAGTTTCAAACCTTATGGTTTAAGCTTTGTGTTGATATGGCAGTCAGTCAGTCACACAGTCTTAGTTGGTCAGCTTCTCCTTTAATAAATATAGATCTAATGTTTCATCTTTTGAGAAATTATGAATTTATGTTAAAGATAATATTTACTAGAAAAAATTTAACTTGTTTCAGACTTCAGGCAGGCCAAGTACACTCTCCCGACAAGAGAAATATGCAGGTTCAAGTCCTGCCTAAATTTTAAGAAAAGTAGAACATCCTCTGTTAAGTTTTATATAATACATTTATATGAGACAGCTAGGAACAGACAGGTCAGGGAGCTTTCTTTTCTACTGCTTGACCGGTACAGTCTTCTTTACGCTGATGATAAAGTAGTGTTACCATCGTCAGCTGAAGAGTTGCAAGAGATGGTAATGATTTTGCAAGATCTCTTTATAAGAAAGTAATAAAAGTAAATGTAAGTAAGTAATAGTGATTGAAAAGGAAGTAACTATGACAAATTGTGAAATTGTTATCGATGACATGAAAATTGAACAAATGAAATAATTTGTGTATCTGGGAAGTATTTTTACGAGAGATGAGTATGAAAAATATATTGAACGGTACATGATTTTATACGGGCAGCCAAAATGTGTCAAAAAAGGCACGACCGGCTGTTAGAGCTGGGTTGGTTCCAACACTGACATCTAGTAGAGAATGTTGGGTATGTCATAAGAAGCACGTAAGTAGAATAAATTCTGTTGAAATGAGAGCACTTCGAAGTATGTCATGTTCACACCATAGTGAGTTTGAGAGATAGATAAAAGAACAGTGTAATAAGAGATCGATGTGGTGAAGAAAATGCAGTGACAACAATAGAGAAGGGTTAAGGTTGTTTGGACATGTAGAAAGGATGAATGAAAGTAAAACAATTGCACAAATATATAGAGTGAACAGAAAGGTTGGTATAGGACTATCGAGGCGAACATATCTTAAGCAGGTAGAAGAGGTATTAAAAAGGGCCAGATCAGAAGTACTAAGAATAAACGAGCGTGTATGAAAGGACTAATGCGAGTAAGGGAAGCAAGGTATGCCAAGATCGTAACAAGTGGAGATCCATATTCTGTGCCTACCCCGATGGGACACAGGCGTGATGTATTTATGTATGTATGTATATATCTGTCCCACCTTTATAGACGGGAACTTCAGAGACAACTTTAATATCCATACTTTTAATTTTATTAACGCATATGATATCATTATATTACGCTGGTAAGACTGGTTTTATACTCAGACCCAGTGCTATGCTGGGTTTTTAGATCTTCTCACCTTATGATCCTTTTGAGAACCCCAGTACCATTTTCGGTATGTTTTCCTTTACCAATCGTAAAACCAATACTTTCTTGTGAATGAAGTGCCACTTAAATAGAACAGTTCTTTTAGTGTCCATTTTAAAAAACTTAGTAAAATAATATTATGAGCACTTTGTACTTCCTCTCAGTCCGTATAACGATGTACTTACTTTTAATATACAAACTTACGTATTTCTATTAATTAGTAGCTTTAAAGTTCGGTACTACTAGTACTTTTATTGAGTGATACTTAAAAAAGAGTTTCCTCAAGAGAATAAGGAAACGCGATCTTAGCCAAAAGCAACATATTCCCCTATTTCCTCTTCATGGAATGCATGTAAATATTTATTTACCATGCTTGAACTGTTACACCCTTGTTCACTCCGAAGGTTTCCATAAATGTTTTTCCTAGAAAACAAAATAGAGGGGATATAGAAAAATTTATCGCACGCAAGCCCGATACGTTTTCGTTCAGGTACCACACTTTCTATGTGGAGCGAGCAATCGTAAATTCGTGCTGTGTAAAGGCAACGTGGCCTCGCGCCGACGTTGCCTGTCAATTTATTGACGGCTCTGCAATATTGTACAGACGTGAGTATTTCTACT
>JACJUM010003085.1:14469214-14696605 GCA_020976665.1 Heortia vitessoides
TTTCTTTGATAAAAATATTAAATTATGTTTTTGCTGTCTTCTGATATTTTTGTTGTGTATTTATTTTCACCTTATTTCTTACATCTTTTAGTTTAATCAATGCTTGTTTTAAGAAAGAGTATTTGATTTTAACTAAAATCAATTACTCTTAATAGACAAACTTGTCTATATAGTTTTAGTAATTAGGCACTAAACTTAAATGATGTCAACTTCGGAAATAACATTTCAAACACATGATACAATTATACAGTAAAGTATTATCACAACACCGTCTCATAAAACTCGGGCGCTATTTCAGAGGCACTATAAAAACGCTACTAAAATATACATAGAAAAGCAACTCGTAAGAGTTTCGTTAAAAAATTGACTTTTTATGTGCTAACGCGTTATTGCCAAATACCTGTTCCTGCTTAATGTTCAGGGAAATTACCTATTTCACGGTAGGAGACCATATCATTCACGCACGCAGCCGCTTACTTAGCAGAACAACGTGCAGCCTTCATAAAAGATTTAATCAAACGTAAAAAGTTATGGCCTGACCGCGGCATTGTAGATTACTTTTTTGACTGTCATCTTTCCCATTTTCATTGTTAGCAAAATAAGTAAGTCAGAGGTTCGCCTCTAGAACTAATTTATCATGTTTAAATATATTTTGCCTAGATTAATTAAAATTAAACGTATTTTTATACAGTTGTTAACACTAAATGGAAACAACATGTCATTAGTCAACTTTATTATAATTTAGCGGAGAATGGGATGGTCACCCGAGTATAAATGGTATCCTATAGGGTAGATCCTTTGTAAAGTTTATCTTGCGAGGCGATGTATGACCAGTTTGGTTCTCATGTTTTGGTTGAAGATTGCTTGGAATGTTAATAATTGATACATTGACGCAGTGCTTGCAACTACTATTCTGAAATATTGTGCCGTAGTGTTTGGAGTCGACCAGTACCATTCTATGTGCCATGAATACTTTATAGATTATTGGCTGGTTTTGATCTGAAAACAATAATTTAATGGCTGTTATGATATGATCAGACAAAATTAAGGAAAGAAAACAGTGTCTGTCGGGTCAGCCTATAAAATAAATTTATCACTATTTTATATCGTAGAATTTTTACTGCATGTACTTTTTAAATTTCCACTGTTCCGCTGATGAATTTACCAAAAAAATATTTCCAATAACCATCGAAATAAACTGTAAAAATGAAATATAAAAATTTAAAAAGTATCGAATTCAATTCGGATATTAAATACAACAGGGAAATAATACTAGTATTACAGTGGGTATTCCAGACATTTATTTAACATTTCATTTACGCAGTGCCCTGCGGTTTCACGCGAAACTTTTATAATAACTTTGGACCCCCCTTTAATCCCTTAAAGGGATAGTTTTCGGAAAAAATATTTTGCACATATTTAAAATTCAGTGTGCATAAAAATATTTTTTTTTTATTCATACTGAATTTTATTCAAATAACTTTAAAAACAGCTGAGTTTCATACTATCTTTGCATCTCCGCTTTACCCCCTTAGAAGGTGAATTCTCCAAAATCAGTGCCGTTGCGGCTGTCGTGAAATTGGAATTTATCGTCCAACTAGGTATGCCCGAAGCTTCGAACGCATGATATTCAAAGTTACTGTCAACCTCTCTACTTCGCTTTAATGGTTGTATGTATACAATGTTAGACTAATTGTCTACAAAGTACATGTGAGGGTGTCTCGTAGGGCTGACTGGGCAAAGAATAGTTTTAGCGCCTGGCCTTGGGCTTTGTTAGCTGTCATTGCGTAACACAGACTTGCTAGAGACTGGGCTCATTTTGCACTGAATGACAAATTGTATTTAAGGAAGGAATCCCATAATTAAGGACTCTATCTCCTACTCCGAATCAAGTTAAGATTTCTGTATCTGTCACGTTTTGTAGAGAATTGGTCACTTTGCAAGCTTTTGTTCGGCTTTGATTTGCAAGGATCATTATAAGTATCTAAAGTTTATTGTTGATTATGTTATTAAAACGGTGATAGAAAATAATAGAGTTAAAAATAATAATAGCAAGGGAGGGATGTAGTGTATGTTAATAAAAGAAGGGAAATCTTTGTATAAAGAATATCTTTTACTGATAGGGGTAAAATAAGATAAGGCCTAGACGTAATCCTGGTGACCTGGGGAGTAGCAGGAAATGAATAGCCTATAATATAAATAACCTATATACACACAATACTAATATATTCATATTTTTGTAATAGTATTGGAACCGTGTATTACCGGCAGTAGAATAGTACCTCCCCCCGTACCAATTATCATTATCATTACAATAGCTCAAATATAAAAGACAATGATGATGACAATGATAACCAGCAACATTCCCGTCACGAAGTTACGCACTACATATTGTCGCCACGCCGGTCCAGGGCGGCAATTATGGCCGAAATTCTCCCTGGGTTGGGCTGTATCAAGCTTATTGCGGCTACAAACGTAACATGTGTGATGAGATTATGACGACTAAGATTGATTTGAAGAATGTTAAAAGAAAGAACAAAATTACCGCTAAACAACGCAAATAAATGTTTGTTTAACAGACCCCTATCTCTAATGGGTTAAGAATCTCCAGTTAGCTCTAAGTACCGTTAGAAAAGAAACCTAAACGTTACAACCATTATAAGTAAGGAAGATGAGTCGAGCGAACAGATAGACGTAGAATGGCCTACAGAGGGTATTTGGGACGATTAGGACGTCTAGACCACCTGCCAGATGTGACCTAGACATTCCTACTGTAAATAATTAATCTAAAACCATTGTCATTTTTGTTGCCAGTCGCTCTGAAATATTTTATCTATAAGGTATTTGAGTACGTTTTCACTATATATATATATATATATATATATATATATATATATATATATGTATATATATATTTAAATTAATCCAGTTTTTGTTACTTAGACGCAGTTTCGCCATTACAGCTGGACATAGGCCTCCCTAAAAAAAGGGTAATGTTGCACTCGCAGCTTTCGTGATGGGTATGCTGCTGCCCATCCCCACCCTGTGCATAAGAGATATACTGTCTCGGCTGAATATACCGCCGTCTGTCGGTTCTAGTACCATAGTCACCTCTTACGACACCTGGTACAGGGAGAGGTACTATTCCACTCTGCCGGTACCACACGGTCCACGGTAAACGCGGGATACTTGAAAGATAAACAAATTTAATTCAATACTTCAGAAAGCTTTTAAATACATCTACAAAAATGCTTAAACAAATTATTTATGAGCAAGACCATTTCAATTAATCTCAACTCTACTCAGATATTAAACAGTTCACAGTTGAAACAAGATATTTGACAAGCTGTCCATACTAATCAGGTGTCATTAAGGTTGCTTTTAATTAAATAAGGTAAGCGTTTGACCTCGATATCCCCCGGGAAAAGGCTACAGTTGTTCTAATCCCCGCAGTACATATAAATGAAGATATATTTTATTGGCCGATTCCCACCACCGTTCTGACCACAATAAGGCAGCCGTGCGCGAGCCCCAGCGCTCCTGGAATCCTTTCGGAATAAATTATCCCTCGTCGTCAGGCGTCCATTGTTCGTCATTTCGTTCCCTGTTTGCGTTCAGCATAAAACTTTTAACGAGAGGTGTGAGGAATGATAGTTTCAAATTTGTGCCGGGCTGAAACTAATGCGCTCCAGTGCGGGGTATGTATACAGGAAAACATTTTTTTCACAGCTTAGGATAACGATATAACGGTTATATCTTTCATTTGTATGCACCGTAGGGCCGTAGAGACGCCAGATTTAGGGGCGATACGCATTTGTAAGGTACAATTTTGTGTATATGAATAACATTCTAGTTGGAATTTGTGGCCTCTTCCTTATTCCGAAAAAGTTACTCAGACGTTTTCGTGGAAACTAGCCCATTATATTTATAAATTATACATATTACAATATTGCTAAGTCTGTATTAAAAAAATCATAAATGATTTAAAGTTTTGTTTAAATGTGCTATATGAATTAGAATTGATAATAATAAAATTATAGCATATTAACTTTGCCCGCGACTTCGTCCGCGTTGAATAGTTTTTTTGGGTACCATACCTCTTCACCTTAACTTATATAAACACTGAATGTCATGTTTATTTATATCAATACAATGGCCTGAAAAATAAGTTTCAAGTTTCTAGCTCTAAAAATAGTGATAATACCATACAACTTTTTATCCCCTTTTTCAACCCTTTGCAACCCTAATTTTGAATTAAAAAACAGCCTATGTCCTTTCTCAGGGCTTAAAGATTGCCTGTGTCAAATTGCATCAAAATCGGTTGAGAGGTGTAAGTGGGAAAGCGTAACAGACAGACAGACAGAGTTACTTTCGCATTTATAATATTAGTAGGGAAGATTTCGAAATTAGCATATGCTTTTTTATGGAAATTAAAACTGTGCATCGTCGGTGTCTTTTTTAAGGCCACATTTTAGTCGCTCAGATATTTTAAGTCAATGAATACTGATCCTCATGAAATAAACTATTAGCATCCGTATACGTATTAGCAGAGGTCCACCCTTTGTGATGTGTTCGCATTGTGAACCACGTGACAAGGCACAAAGGCCGGGCCGAATTTTGGTAAAATGCGCGATGAATACTAAACCTTGTAGTTGGAAATAAATATTATTTCGGTTCACACCTGGACCGTCTCACGGCCCAGTTGGCCGCCATTATACGGATGTCTATACTTATATCTTTTTACCACCAAAATATATACCGCAGGTTAATGGGAACATATGACTTATTATTCTAGGAAGGTAGTCATTTTAAGCCACTAAACATAAACGTGTGTTCTCCGTGGGCCGTTCTTAATAATAAAATTGCGTACTTTATTAAAAGTTATTGATGCGCAATTTTAAGTACTTTAAGTTAATTTCTTTTCAAAAGGTTTATAGTATTATCTTTATCACAGTCAATAAATATTTAGATAATAATAATATTTAATTAATTATATATACATATACGTTGACCTAAATCTGAGGTAAGTCGCTATATATATATATATATATATATATATATATATATATATATATATTTGACACCCAAATGCTTTGAGCTTTTTATCTTGAATTCAGATCGACGTATGAGATGCTGTGTAATGGTGTTATTTTGAATATAATTGATTGGGTCTGGTAACATTGTCATATGCCAAAAGTAATGGACTACTATAACCTTACTGATCTACATATATTTCCCTATCTAATCGTGTTAATATATTGTTTTTAAAAAGGAGTATTTTAGGAGTATACTTCACTATTAATCGAGTTTTACTGGCTTTTGTCGATCAAAACGACTCGAGTTGATCGACAAATAGATTATATGAAAAGGTTAGCAAGACATAGATTCAATATGAAAAGGTAGCAATTTGTGTGCTAGCTGCCTGCAACTAGCCTGCAACTATATTGCTTGTCTGCACCAGAAAGGCAATTTGGTTGCAAGTTCTTTTCTGGTGGCTTGCGTATTGAACGTCCTGTCAACATTATTTTATCACCCGTATGTTGACAGCAGTGTAGTTTAACGGTGTCATTGAATAAATTTACCCTTAGAACCCTGTAAGGTGAACAAGATCATTCGTCATCCGATAGGATAGGATTTGTATATATGGATTTTCTTTCACGATTTTACAGTGCCTTTAATAATAGTGACTGTTGAATGAATTCCTTCCAATAATGGAATTATTTGAAACAGCTGTTGCGCGCACGTATGTAAATCGTAGCACATTTCCGGAGCCTAACAATTTCCGCAAGGGCCGCTACTTCGCGGAAAACCTTGTGAAATATGTAGCTGGCCGCTAACGATTATTTAGAAAAAGGTATATATATATATACTCTGAAGTTTGAGAGATCCCATAAAATCGTTTAAGAAAGGTTTGGACATAAAGGATGAAGGAAAGGATTATTTCTATCTTGAAAAAAAAAATTCTAGATAATCTTTCTTTTTCTATAAATTAATCTAGCCAGCTATTTATTCATCATAATATATTTATTGTATTTTCTTGTTTCGTTATTCGCACCGGCAGAGTTTCTACTCTGGTACTATTCTAGTACCTCCCTCTTTACCAGGTGTTGTAAAAGGCGACTAAGGTACCAGAACCGACAGATGACGGTATCTCGACCCGAAACAGTAGAGCTCAAATGCGTAGGATGGGGATGGGCAGCAACTGCGCTCTACGACTGCCAATACGCTTATCCAGCGCGGCAATTAAGGGATAAATTCCCCGTTTCTTGGGGAGTAGGTCCTGCAGTGGACTTCCAATGTCTGTAATGATGCTGATTGATATAGGATAATAGTATCAATGGTTTTTAAATTGACATTTGTGGGGCGTTATATGAAACTCTATATTTTCTCCATTGTATACCTACATATAATGTGACAAAAAAATAAAATTAAGTTTGATGGCCCTAAAATAAAAAAAATCTACAAGTCAACTTCTATTTTTCAACTCAACCAAAAAAAATACAATTACCGACATAGTTAAAAAAAGATCTTTATTTTACAAACTTCTTGGTGTGAATTCCAACGCTAAAAAATTAAAATCGAAATTATAATATCAAGCAATATCCCATACAAAACACAATACAAAAATGTTCAGTAATGGTTTATGGTAAATACTGTTGCCATTTGATTTGAATATTGAAGCGATAATTAGCTTCGTAGACCGCAAATATGTTGTGCCAAAAGTTAATTATGGAATTTAGATGGAGCTCTGGATTTTGCGTTTAATTAAAACGTGAAAACTGACAGGTACGTAGCAAAATCTATTTACATAGCATATTCTAAACTTTTTTTTATATTCTCGATCAATTGACGAGCTCATACTACAAAGCTTACGTAAACTATTATAATAATAATAATAAAAAGTTATTATTTAACAACAAAAGGTAACTTAAACTAAAATACATTTTGATAATTAGGTACCTAAACTAGGTCTAGCCTGTTCTTATAGGCACCATTATAAATACCTCGTGGTTAAAACTTGAAAAAAAACTAACCCAACGATGTATAAAAAAGACATATCATTGGCAACATTTGGTCTAAGGTGCAATCCATTTGAGTTTTATATTAATTACGAGGTTCGTTTCGAGATATGAATTTGATATAAGAGTATAGAGTAGTTTTCCTTTTTGTTGTTCAGAGCCGGCGACAACAACAGTACCAAACAATAATATTTAAAGGAACATCTTACAATGTATCAACAAACCAATTTACAACAGATAAACTGGTTCTGAAATTTCTTCACAATAAATACCGCTCAAATTCTGAATACCCACATAAGTTGTTAGCTATCCTGTGGCATATATAACCAAAAACCACAACAGTGGAGTGTGCTGAACTATAAAGCTATAATAAAGCTTACAATAACTTGTTACGTAAGTATTTAATAGACCACAATAAGGATTTTCAACCTTCGGAACAACGTCACGCCCAAAAATAAATTCGATTTATGTATTGATTCATTACAAATTAGGAGACGTAATACGACGTTCTCACGAGTAGGTTTTAGAATACACAGGGAGATATAACACATTTGCGTAATATACCTCCAGGTTGGAACGGAGCCCACAAATCACTTATTTCAGGGATTGCTCAAATGTAAATTAGGCTACACATATTAATGTTGGTATATAGACGTTAATATTCAATGAACTGAGTCTAGTTTCAGGGCTACTGTATTAAGTTTTAAGGTACAATATGAATGATAAGATGAATCTTTTAATTGATTACGCTTGTACTATGCAATACAAGTAATTCTCCATATACCAGAAACTTAAAGCCTATTAAGAGTCAGTGATTCAGTATCTAAATTGAGTTCATTCAATCAAGGTTTTTCAATCGACTACCTTTTGTGTTTACTGAATAATAAAAGCCAAATGTTTCCTTTATATGCAAAAATAGACAATGCACAATCATTGTCTTAAGTGCGTCAAGTGATGCGGTATTCTAAAATGTATATCTTTTATATCGTTATAATTTTAGCATGCTAAAGTCCATTGTTAAATAATGACCGTGTAGGCATAATTACTTGATAACTAGAAACTTTTCTCTGAATCGAAGAATGTATAAAAAATCAAAAAAGGAAGATGATGTATTACAGTAGTTTTAATACATAACATATTGAAAGAATAATATTTATATCCACCACCAGTATCGAAATGTAAGTGCACCTTTTATTTATTCATTTCTGCTTATGTATACCGTAATATCGGGAAAATTTAAAACAAGGAGAAGAAGGGAGAAATAAGCCTAATAGACTATATATATGTTAATATACTACATAGGAAGTCTTAAATATTTATAGCTTATTTATATAAAAACAAGTAACTTACGGTAATGAAATAACAATTCAGCAAAATAAAATCAGCAAAATTCCAATCAATAAATTCCTGATTACAAAATGCTGAATAAGAAACAAAGAAAATAACCTGACTACCAAATTACAGAACAAATATTATTAGGGTTTTTAATATTTTTGATTCGCTTGCTTTTTGTGTTTACTGGATAATATAAGCCAAATGCAGTATGTTTCCTTTAAATGCATAAATACACAATGATTGTGTTAAGTGCGTCAAGTGATGCGGTATTCCAAAATGTATATCTTTTATATCCTTAGAATTTGAGCATGCTAAAGTCCATTGTTAAATAATGACCGTGTAGGCATAATTACTTGATAACTAGAAACTTTTCTCTGAATAGAAGAATGTATAAAAAATCCAAAACAATTCAGCTAACCAAATTATATTTTGCGTAACAGCTTTATTTAAAATACGTTTATAATTTATCAAAGCTATTATATATAGCATATATTTTTATATATAGCAGGTTAAAATTCTTATGTACAGGGAGATAGCAACTTAGCCGGTAAACGAATGAAATTAAATCAGTGTAAATGGAGGGAAAATATATTCAGACAGATTGATGTTCAAATTCATTCTCCATATTGAAGTACTGCAATCGTTAATACACTTCGATCCACTCTCAAAAGTATCATATTAATAATTCCAACAAAGATAATCCAACCCGCGCCCTCCTATTACTTTCCGCAATTTTCGGTTCAAAAAGTTTTGTGAAGCCCGCACCTAACACAGTAGATTAGTCGATCCCAAGCAGATAGTTTAAATAAAATAGCTACGTACCAAAAGCCGGCGTATAAAGAGCGTTTTGGAGTACTCAACAGGTACTGTTAAACTGCTGGAACACTCACAGAACTATGGGCATATTTTCACAGATTTCACAGACAGCAACGGACGCGGCGTCGTGCCGCCGCGGGAACGCACTTGGGTCTGAAGCGCCCCCGCTCCGCCCGCCCCCGCTCGGCGCCCCCGCCCAGCCCCTGAAGCCTCCGTGTTCGCGCCCTTTGTGACACTTAAAAACGGTGTTCACAAATGAACCTTTTCGGCTACTACCTTTTGACAGAATGAAACCACAGCATTCATAATTAGACCAGGTTATAAAGATTCTATGCTATTTTGGGTGCCTTGCGTGTTTTATATATATGGTAATTATACGGTTATAGTATCGATCCTTTCAGTCATTGATCTATAAGGTGACACAAAAAAGTATTATAATAGTCAAAAAAAGGATAATGCTTTAGAGATGTGCTCAAAGGCATTGGAATAGATGAGAAATATAATACGTAGAAATATTAGTACGTATTTTTGTAAAGATTTTTAAGTAAAAATCCTTTCTGAGAGAGATATTTGGCACTGAACTTTGGTATTTATAAATTTCAAATCAACTTTCAAGAATGTTTACAACAACATTTGCAAACTTCATCGTATTTTACTAACCTTTGTGATGCCGTGCACTAGTACAGAACATAAACTTAATTAATATACGAACAAATCCAACGTTGGTTTACAATTGTCTAAGACTAAAATAGTAAAGAGTTAATTTCCATCCTAGAAGACAATCTTTTATTTTATTATTTTTTAAAGAATCTAATGTTAATTATCAAATTTCTGGGGCAACAATAAAATTTTGACACCTTTAGGAACTGTTGCAATTCGGCAACGGCTTCCCGTCCTGTCAGGTCCAATAACTGACAGCGGCCAGTCTTTTCTTTTAGATTAATTACAAATTATTCTCACTTCAGAATGTTCTCTAACTTAATGTTATTTATTTTAAAAAGGTTCAAGAGAAAAATATTCTTATAAATTACTTAGTTTTCTTTAAACCATTTCATAGCCCGTGTTCTTTATTCGCTATTCATTATTGATTGTTATATTAAGCAAAGTAGAATAGTACCTCCCCCTATACCAGGTGTACTGAGGGGTTAATTACGTACCAGAACCAACAGATGGCGGTTTGTCCACATTTTAAAACATATTAATTTAATACATGAAACGGAAAGAAGTTAGATGGTAAAACAATACGAACAGAGAAAAAATAAAACCCAATACATTAAAAAGCTTTTATACATTTTACTAGTCTGAAATTGAAGTTTTTGTTACAAGAAACAACTAACATAGCAGAGTCTTGTGCATCAAAAGACTCGAGTTAGCTGAGAGATGCCTGACAAAATATTTACCCTCAGTTCTACGGCACAGTAATAGCGCTCGTCTTTAAAATATCATTTGTAAACTCTCAAGGAACACGAGAAATCTTCTGGTATAATAATAATAAAAAGATATTTCAATGTTAAAAAAAAAACCTATTTTGTTTTACGGCTTTGCGTAGATGTAAGAATATATCATATAATACTATAAAACTCATTTTTGACTGCAACATATACCGCAGGAATAAATTGAGATACATTGAATTTAAGTCAGCTGCAAAACTGAGGCAATTACTATACCGTAATACGCTAGTATATTTAAAAATGGTAAATATTACTAAGCTAAGAAATATAGTAAATATTTATTGACCATATGAAAAAAACAATAAAATGTGATAACAAACAATATATAGCATTAGACTTAGGTCAACGAAAAAAAAAGGAAAAACGGATAAGAAATAACAGGAAATTTCAAACAAGACTTAGAAGAAAAGATGAAGATCAATTTAATGCTTCAGCAGCATCGCGTAGTATGCAGCGCTGATAGACAAGAGTGAGTGTATTATTTTTACTGACATTATTTTGAGTAATATTGCCTTTTTGATACCTTTTTATAATAATTTGTAACAATGTCATTTAAAATATTAATAGCATACGTATTTATTTTGTTTTTTCTTTAATTCCTGGCTTTATTTCGATTAGCTGTCCTGCCAGACGTCGTCTCTTATCTGTATACGGATTTTTTTATTGGATTACATCGATAAACAAGCATATAGTCCGCGTGATAGTAAGTGCCACTGCAGCCTATAGGCGCTCTTAATCTCACAGAGATATCACTAGCGCGTTGCCAACCTTGTGACTTGATGATTATGCCACATTACACTATCTCTTTCTCACCTTTCAGACCGAAACACACCAATCCGAAAACTGCTATTTGGCGTTAGAAATAGGTGAGAGTGAGGTACCAATGCAGACGATCTTTATTGAACGGTGACGAAGACGTAAAACAATACCGCAACTATAAATTTAGATATAAACTATCATATTTATCGAGTAATAAAACTGTTCACAGTACACCTCAGTTCAAACGTTTAGAAGTTTATCCCGGGCAAACAATGACACGTAATTTACTAATACTTAAGCAAATAAAAATAAATTACAAAAAATATTAGTTAATATGAGTCTTTAACAATATTAGTAACACAAATAAACATTTGGAACTTCGCCAAAAAGTACAAAGTGAAGAAATAATTTCTTCACTTTGTACTTTTGGCCGATTGGCCGGTACCAACAATATTTCGTATCCCCGGTGAATTTTGATACTTTTGTGAAATCAATCCCATAGCAACCGCTGGGGAAATCAAAGGGTTCAGTATTAACATCAAATGCTTGTGTAAGCTATTTATCATCCCCGTCATGTTTGTGTTATTGTGAGCTGTAAAGTCGGACATTTAGAAGTTCTTGTTTCATAGTTATATTCCGGTGGCAAATGCGTTTATAATATAAAAATAGTATTACTTTATAGGTATTTTATTATTTATAAAATAAGTTTTAAATCAAGGAAATATATACCAGACAATGTTAAACTTTTCCGCCTGACGCTTGACACAATTTTGTTTCTAGTAAATATCATATTTAATTTAGGTACTAATAATAGAACTTAATGTTTAGTAGTCGTAGACGAGAGGTAGAACATTCGTCTGCATTGGGACCTCACTCACACTTATTTCTACCGCTAAATAGCAATGTTCGCAATGATGTGATCCTGTTCAAAGGGTGCGGGAGACAGTGAAATTACTGGGTAAAGTGACACAGTATCTTCAATTCACAAGGTTGGCGACAGCAGCCGCAACTCATAGACACTCGTGTCATCACAAACACTTCACTAGTCCATCAGCAACCTTATGTTTTTTTTTAAATAACTACAATTACAGTAATTAGACTAGGGCGATACGTTATAAAATTAAACACATTATTTGCTCAAATATTGCAACATTTACATAACTATTATTTAAGATCATGCAGGAAAGATACAATCTGGTTTTGTAAGCAAGATAACGTATACCCTACATTATTAATGAATGATAAAATTTATAATTTGATTCTTATTCTTTACAATGTTCTTGAAGACGCTCGATTTATGTAGGAATATATCTTTATGAACTTCCAAAACATTTTACCCCTTAGACATTCTATACAAGGAATGGCAGCTGATACATTATTATTGGAGAACGGAACATGGAATCGGTTTGGTAAATGAATCAGGAATTTCAAATTTTATTCTGTGCAGTAAAATACTACTGAGAAAACCATAAATTACTATATGAAGAATTTTGAATAAATTTCCGCAGTAACTTCACTATCTCTCCAACCCTACAAACTTGAACACAACGAAATTAGTTATATATACGGCTCACAAAATAATATTATAAATAATAATTAATATAATGCTCTAAGAAAATAAACACGAGACCCCAAAATCAAGTACAAATTATAACATTACAACGAAATAATACATTTGAATAGCCTTAACCACTTGACCTTGACTAGTAAACAACGGCAAACAGGGCGAAACTTTCATTCATATTCAAAAGAAGTCACGTAACTTACAAATTATGGAGAAATACTTGCTTTATCACGAAACCTTCCGACTAAACTGAAACTGTAAGCGAACATTTTCATGTGCTCTTGACTTCGAATAAATTATATTATAACGAAAACTGACTGCGAATTTAGCTAGGGCGAACATGTCACGTCACTACAGGCCTGGATTAGCATAGGATGAAGTTTTAATGTTGTAACGCTAAAATAGTCGTCTTCACAGCAAATCCACTTGCAGTTTGGAATTTTAGGTTAACTAAAAGCCTTTATGTGCCTTCAACCCATGTCTTGTCAGTTACATAAGTTTTCCATAAGCGTAACCGCGTAGGTCATTTGATTAAATTAGGCAGTACGTCTATATCCATAAAAATGATTTTGCCCTTATTTATTGTTTATAAATATATACACATTTCCCACGCCTTTTTGAGAAACTCCACTATGTTTTACTAAATTTACTGACCCTGGGGACTAATTACGCCTACCTAGTCCCATATAACGGCTAAAGGTATAACAGCAGTTTCCAAATCATCGAGTGCATCTATTCAAAATAGAAACTTAAGAAAGATATAGGATACTAGCGACCCGCCCCGGCTTTGCATAGATCGATCGTTTTTTTAAACAGACATACAAAAATTATCATAATCTTTAAGATTATGATAAAGTTTGGTAATTTTATTGTAATTTTTTTCATACCTTGGATTATATTATTTAAATTTTACTAGGGTTACCTAATTTTCCCTAGTAATAAATATAAATTATGTTACTCAGGAACAATGTAGCATATTAATAGTAAAGGATTATCGTAATCCATCCAATAGTTTTGAGTTTATCTGTGCCAAACAAACGAAAATACGTTTCCTCTTTATAATATTAGTATGTATAGTTGTGGATAACCTACAAACTATATCGCATTTGTCAATGAGAAGACAATATATTTAGATTCCAATTATTAATTTACTAGTAATGATTGTTATCTGTGACGTACTTTTCAGTGAGTGAATTTATTTGGGCGCGGTGTGTATAATAATCAAAATGTTCTCTATCTAAATCTCTCTTACAAGAAACGTACATATTTCCAAGATAAAAAGTAGCTTTCCCGGAAATACAGCTCCGTGCCAATGTTTTGGCATGAACTACAAACGTTTTCTTCGAAATATTATTTATCAATATTATAAAGATTGATAGGCAATGTATAAATTATAATCGGGTAATACAAACCTATTTGCAATAAGTAACAAGGGCTGAGGTTCAATTTCAAATTCTCAAGTCATGCAAAATGTATGAGTACAATAACAGTAAAATGAAACAAGTGTTGATAGCTTTTTGTCTAGGATTAACGACCTCTGTCACCCGCGATAGACGGGCCGATAACGTAACTCTGTTTTGTTGTGCGAGTCATAAACAAATTGCTGGGCAACCGGGAAGAAAACTCGCGGCCTGCAATTCTAAATAAATGTGCCGTAACAAATTTCGCCTCGCAAATTAGTTACAAAAAGTTTGAAGTTTAACCTGTAATTTTTGCAATAATTTGCTACTTAATTTATTAAAACCAAACTGGTGGCATGAAAATGTTTCATAAAGCTTTAAATGCTGACAACATTTCTATGAGGTCTACCCAATGTAATGTTATGAGTTACTGAGACGCACCTAAATAATGCACATTACTAATCGATTCTGTATATATTATTTAGTTTTATATTTCGTAATAAAAGGTTTCCTTTTTTTTATTTATTTCATATCTACGAAAATACTCAGTGAAACTTTACGTGAAAAGTAACTAGAAAGATCCTTACAAGTAAATATCGAACTGTTATTTTATTCAACAAGCCTAACGTGCATTAAATGTCGACAAGATTATAATTACTGACACCGCTCTTAGGTCTAAGTTAATTACAGATTGGCAGCGGAATCTACCTGAAAAGTATTTGCAAGAACATTCTATTCTAACATTCTATCACATACCTTACGATATCAATTAGCTAATCGATTCAAATTAAATGTTCAAATATTAAAATAGACATATTTCTGAAAAACGATTATTCACTTTTGCCAGGTAAACAAGACATTCTTGCAAATGTTTGACAACTAGCGACCGCAGGTGTGAGAGTGGGTCGTTAACAATATCCCGGGCAAACCTTTTTTATTCCCACGCTTGCGTGTAAGCATCACAGTTCTCGAAGTAGTTTCTAAAGGAAAATTGCAAAACTCGGATCAGCTAACTGAAAAGATAATTTCATTTTTAATTCTCCTGAATAAATTGAAATTTCAATAGAGTATTGTTGTTGGGCTGTTGCTGTTGTTATGTTTGTATATATGACTTAGATATTAGAATTAGGTTTTTTTACTAAAACACTGAACCGACAGATATATCCATCCAAATAATATAGCTCAAATGCGCAGAGCGGGTATGGGTAGCATTACCGTCGCTAAGCTAGTCTTGCGCGTTATGGGCAATGGATGTCAAACGGCTGATTTTACTGAATATAAGATTTTTATTTTATGTTTAATGAGTTCCACAGAGCTGAAACAAGCATGCTTCAGTGTCACGTCTTAGACGTGAAACTTTAGCTGGATTGGAAGTTATCCTAAGTATAATAGAAGTAAGTGTGAATTCGAGTACAGACTTTCAAATTTAAAAAACATTTCTAACTTAAAATTCGAGTACTCCATTGGGCATCGGGCCGGCTAAGTCTATTGTAACATATTTTATATAGAATTCCCAATCTTATCCATTATCCTTGGCTTACAATAAGTACATTGAAAAATGCGTGAGCGATTTTTCGTGATGCGACTTTTTTTAATGCCTATTTTCTTAGTATATAATTAACCCTTTAATCTTGCCCCTCGAGCTTCTTCGGGTGATGGCCCTAGTGATCCCAAGTTGGGCCTGCTAGTATTATATTACACTAAATTAATATTCAAGTCTAGAAGGTAAAAAACTAGTACATAAAAAAACGCTTCCAAAGCCTGAACAGGCCACTTAGCTTAACCCTTAGATTTCAATTTAAATAAATCTAACCTAGGAGAGAAAACTTTACAATCCCTTACTACTTCTTAAAATAAAAAAAGGTCGAAACTATACTAGGATAATAATTGTTATATCTGCTTGTTTAAAAAAATACAATCATTTAACGATAAACAAAAATTATAGTTGTGAAAACCGGTCACACAAAATATCTAAGTCATTTTAACGGTTTGCTTTGTTTGCGTATGAATATTTGATGCTAGGTATTTCCACGTAAATCACAGAGTGCGGAACTTTTTAATAAGCACTTTATATCAATCGGGCTTTATCAAGGACGACCGTTTATTGATTTGACAGTTTTTGAGGTCGACATAAACCTAAAAATTGAATTTATAAAAGCAAAAGCAAAAACGTACAGAGAAATATTTTATGTCTGCCGTATTTTACCCGCACGGATAATTAAAGAAACTTCATATCAAAAGACATAAATTTATTGAAGCCAGCTTTGCCAGTTAAGACGGTGACTTTTACGGTAGAACATTTGTTAGTAGTTATAAATCTCAGTTATAAAGGTGGATATACGAGTAGATTTAAATATTCTTAAACCATAGTTATTCTGATGTTAAAAATGCCCAGTTTTATCATCATCATAGCAGCTGTAAACGTCCACTGCTGGACTTAGGCCTCGCCAAAAAAAGGGTGAATGCCAAAATTGCCGCGCTGGGCAATTGTGGTTGTAATCACCGAGCTTGTGGTGTTATAGATGCGTAATTTTTTTTTTATTCTACATATGAATAAAGTTATTATTTTTATCTATCTGTCTGTTTAAGATAAATAGTAAGGTCGATTTTAACGGGAATATCACGGGCGGATAGCTTATGTAAGATAAGTAAGTTTTATTATTTAATATTCGCATGAAAACGGGAACTAAGCGCGTGAAATCTAGACTTTTAAAATACCAAAAGATAAAAAAAGAGTTATTAAGCATTAAAATGTCCATTTTAAGTTTACTTCTATAATATATAGTTTTTAACAATAAATGTGACGGAAGTTAGAAATAGAAATAAAGGTGATTGAAATGGGGTTGGCAGGTTTGTACGCGTTATAGCGGTGACATACCTTACATCCAGTTCTCATGATTTGACAGCTTCCAACTGTCGTGAAAGCTTTATTTCTGTTTTTATTACACCAGTAGCAGAATAAAACGAGTCGAGGAATTCCCCATTCTTTTGTTTCAAGCTTATTCATTCAATAGACAATGAAACGGAATTAATACAGAGTTAAATAAATACATTTACACCAATAGCTCAAAATTATTGAATTTTACTTTATTATGTTCTATGATCATCATTAATACCTATAATGTGGTCGGATAGCTGGTAATTCGCTATTTTCTGGCCGTGTACAATTTATTCATTTTCATTTAGTGAATTTGTTTCCCTTTACAATAATTTCTAGGATTACACCCTAATGTCCATTTGGAAACGACTCGCAAACAGAAATTAGATCAAAGGGTTACAGCATTTTACTAATACCTGTTATCTGTACACTAAATATTTTGGCGTGTATCTTCAATTATATTTTTTATTTCTTCAGAGATATTTCTTAAACTACGCTATATTGCAAACTGCCACTCCATAGTTTAAGAACTCAATATTTCAACTTAATATTATGAATTAAGTGTCAGTGTAGAAATAGCCTTGACACAAACCTACATTTTTTTTATCGGTTCCTCCCTTTTAAAATCTGTTACCAGCTTACTATCAATGTTAATTTCGCTAACATATTTCTAGAGATAAGTCTCTATTATAGTCAAAAAAAGTAGAGATGAATCTGTTTATGTGTTAGTTACATGTTTCACTTTAACCTATGGTCTGGTCAAGTCATAAGCAATATGATTTGACCAGACCGATGACGTATATAATAGTGACCCTATCTATTTGTGTTTGTTTTGTGTTTGTGTATTAAATACCTATGTATTGAGTATCATATTTATGATTCTTCTTTAATATAATGTCGATAATGAAAATGCTTTAAGCGACTTTTCCCAAAATTATTTATGAGATATTATGTGATATATCCTTTTTTCTTTTTGCACACCATCTTATGAGATTAATATCTGCATTGACCTGATTCTGTGATTAGTCCTGAAACTTGTGTTACGGATATCAGACATCAGAAGAACACAAATATCCTACTCAAATACATATATTTTTATTATATCATTATGATTCGTAGTCAGTCACTTGTTATTCAGTCAATCACATCTTCAAGGATTTTTATACCAAAATCACATCATAAAAAGAACCAAAGCTCTATTTTTAAATTATAGTTAACAACAATTATAAAAACCATCATACCCCTTTAAAACACTTAACTCAGTATCCGCATTCTGTAACTGATCTTACCTGACCTAATTATAAGTCTCCCGCAAAGTAAAGCAAACTTACTTCGAAATTTTACTTATATTCTGTCTTAAATGTATGTATATATGATAGTTTTAATAAAATAAGATTAATTTCATATACGCGTAGATTTTATTAAACAAAGGCTGTGGTACTTCCTGATCCATGGGATTAGGACATGGTTCAATAACACCCACGGCGTCTGACTACAAATAAAAATAACGAATTTATCTTACTGAAAAAACCTGTCACACCGGTGATGGATTATTTCGCTTCTACGCCAATACAGCCATTCATAGTAAAATGTGTTTTCCCTGTTGCAAATTTATGATATACTGGCCTGACTCCGAGAGACTCCGGCTCCTGAAATCACATCATACATATATATTTAACATCCAAACCCAAATATTCATTTAATAATTTATTCCATAAATGTTTGTCCTGGGAAGGCCAAGTACTGTCGCTCATTGTAACTACATAGCGTAATTAATTATTAAAAATTACTTACTATAATAAGAGACCGACAGATGGCAGTATATCCATCCGGAACAGTAGAGCTCAAATGCACATTGCGGGGATATGCAGCAGCATCCCTACCGTGAATTGTTCAGCGTGACAGTTATGGGCGAAATTGCCGCTTTCTTAGGTGGTCTATGTCCAGTGGACTTTCATTGGCTGGTATGTTGAATAAGAGTTTTGTCTCCAATAATATCACTGTCCACCCCCCAAGCTTTTTCAAATGTATATTATCACTAAAAGTATGCTAATTTGCAGAAAATAGTTTAGTTAATTAAAATGTATGCTTATCTACACGGGCGTATGAGATAGGAAAAGATTAAAACTACACAACAACCACGAAGGGACCCTTCCCCGAGGCCTAAAGTGTATAATCTGCGGCCTCCATTAGGGGACCGACGGTCACAGAATGAATATTTTAGGTGGTCAGTTTCGCCGAGCCTGACGGTGGACACACGTTATCAAAACTTTAAAGAGATAAGCTAAACTTGCGATCATAAATGTTCACTTTGAAATTAATATAAAAACATAATTTGCTTTTTTTGTAGATTTTATAAATGACGAAACTGCGCACTCGATAGCTGAATTTTCTGCTTATAATATCAACCATTAGGCGTTACTTGAACCCTTACTACCATCACTTTTTCTCGCAGGTTCTTGTATGGTGGCTCGCCTGATGAACCTCCTATAAACTTAATTTTAAGACCCGTCTAGTATCGGCAGACTACTTAAAGAGTTTATAATATTACTCAATTACCTGACTTATATGTTATTAAACATAACTCTTATAACCCCATAAGGTAGTCAGGGTCGTCAGTCATTAATAAAATATGATTTTATTGTTTTGGTGATTTTGATAACCCTATTATATAAAGACATATTTGACTTTGACTATTATGTACTAAAATCAAATAGACATGTATATGGTCAAAAGTTGCTTAAAAGCAGTTTAAATCTACCACTTTAAATTGTTATAAATTAGAATTCAAAGATAAGCGTGATAATTGGATGATTAACGTTATTTATTCAGAATGAACTTATAAATGACTGATTTTTAATAAACTTTCGCTTTCTGTATTCAATTTAATCTAACTTGAGAGATGGATAGTTTATATCTCAATTTATAGTCGTAATATTTTTCCGTGATAGACATACATACGAGTATATAGTTTAGATAGGACAACTTCTGTTGAGTTTACCAGTAATATAATAAAATGAGATATACTAAAATGTGTGTGCTATTTTGTATGGATATACCGCCATCTGCCAGCACCATTACCTCAGTCGCCTCTTACGAGACCTGGTACAAAGGGAGAGAGTATTCGACTCTGCTTTTACCCCACGGCAAGTATTCTGTAATATTGTCCTCAATCAATATCAAAGAGTAACTTAAACTGAATCTTCCTTATTATCAAAGCCAGATGTTATTTTGATTTTATACTTGTTAACAGCGAAGCGACCGTTTTCGGGACGCATCTCGAATTTGTAACGAGTTCTTTGTTTTGTTGAATTAATATTTTTACATGCTCTTCAATAAATTGGAGCGGTGAACGCAAAATTATTGGTTCCTTTAGGTTTTGCTTTGAAATAACGTTTTTCGTACTGAATTATATTATTTACTTATTTATTGAGTATTACAGAGTTATTGGGACATATGTTGACTTTCAATCGGGTATATTCTATTTATTTATTGGTATCAAGCTACTGTACTGTATTAATCTATATTAACACCAATATCATTAATCGATTTTATTTTAGATTTTAAGAATTATTGCACTATTCACATGTAAAATGATCCATAAGTCAAAGTAACTTATGGATTTTTTTTACCTACATTTTGACCTGCATATTTTTAAAATAACCACTTTTAGTTACATGTTATTAATTACCAAAAATTATTGGTCATTTGATAATGTATTTTACTGATAAGAAATATTTCCTATACTATATTTGTACTATTATAAGACATTTGTTTACAAAATCTTGTTTTCGTTGGTTCACTAGTACTTACCGGTACCAATCTATTACAACGTGTGAAAGAAACTGCGGGCGATAACAACTACACTATTGCCTTAACACAGAGCAACTGAAAAAAAGCTACTCAAATTAAGTGATACAAATAGGTACTACATACTTGAGGTAATATCTAGATATATTTAAACCAATATATATACTTAAACGATACTTTTGGTAATACAGTATAAAACTGAATTAGGTATTCCCTGACTAGCTCACTTTTTTTCTTAACTATATTATTGCTATAATTCAAATTCATTTTAATCGTAGATGGTGATTTTTAAATTATTTCAGTTAGCTATACTATTCAAACCAATGGTTTAGTTTTAGTAATGCAATATAGTATTTAAAAATATTTACAGTCTCTGAACTGTATAATATTTTTTTGCATCTAAAAAATAAATACATCGCAATATTTGATTATACATGGGCTACGAAATTTGTATTCTAACTTTACAGTTATATATCATTACAGATATATAGTCGGAAACGTGTTTTATAAAGTTTGAGTTTAACACAATAAGTTCCCAACCTAGATAAAAATAGCACAACCACCAACCTCCATTCGATGAAATCCCTCAAAATTTTCAGCTCACTAATATATATAGACTAGCATAATTAACTAAACTATTACAGCAATGAATTGGCTACCTAAGCTAATACATATTTTTTGCTATTTCGGTACTGGCGCAAGTAAGTAGAGTTGTACTTTCTTTTGTGCTAGGTATCGTAAAAGGCGGAGAGACAGCGGTATAACGATCTCGAAACAGCGCAGATCAAATACAACAAAGCTGGGAAGGGCGACAGTATCTAGTTGCGAAACTTCGCGCTGCAATTGTTTATGTTATTGGCATTCCCAAGTGATTATAAAAAAAAGTCAGCAACAAACATGTTTTTGTCAATTGTTACGTTAAGATTACTCGAAAATATTGCAGAGTCATTTCTTGTTTAATGAAAATAAAGTACGTCATCCCAAGGTACAGTGTAGATGGTGTTAGTAAGTTTTTAACATTGGGTAAAGCTTTTTTAATAAACACTACTTCGTTAAATAAAATTATTACAAAGATTTTTTTAAAGAACCTACCGTGATTACCTTTTAACTTACCACTCAAAGATGGTTCAATATAACAAAATTCAAACCATACAAACCATACATGTCAAGACAGACAAATCCATAGTGAAATTGATAATTACTCCATGAAGCGTTCAAATATTGAACTTACATTTAAACTATATTTTTTTAATACATAGTTACGTTATTACTTGCTTATATACAGAAGCTTGTCTTCGAATAGAGTCGATAGTTGCTGATCAAGCACAGTTTTGACGTTAAACCGTTTACAATTGAATTTCAGCAGAATTATCTTATATAATAGATATTACGCCTGCAGAAACTGATCAACTTGTTTTTCTAATTCAAGCTGGGAGTAATATAAATAAAATAGTTCGACAACAAAATTTGTGTAAATATTCTATTCGGGGGATACTAGACGAACGTGGAAGCTACTGACTGCAAGAAACATTGTGTTGTTTCTCAGCAAGTTGACTATTCTTGTTAAGCGCTACTAAAAATACCATGTGAGTTTATGTCGCTGTATAGTTGACAGTAGATGGTCTTAATATGCATAAGCCTTGATCCGATAAATACTGCTTCGTTTATTCTTAGATTAATGCAGAATATTTATATGTCAAAATGGTCGCGAACGAATATACAAGAAGAATAGATTTGTAATTTGCAATATCAGTAAACTTGTAACGGCGACGGATAAATAAATTCCTATTGTCATCCCTTTCTACAGGATTTGAGTAAATGTTACTCTGAAATTACGGGTTTTTGACAAGATCGAGGGATACGGGAATCCACCAGGTTGAGAGACGAACCCAACCACAGTTCTGTCATGAAGTGTCTGACAATTTCGACAATATAACACTAATATTAAGAATGGCGCAAGGGTATAGCTTCTTTCTTCTTTAAACGAAAGACTGGTGAAGAGTGAATGCTTTAATCAAAAGTAGTTCTATAAAATATTGTCATCACTATAAAAGACGTTAGATGGATCTTTAATTTATTATTGAAGTAAATTACATTCTATCAGACAGTTCATCGTGATATTGAAAATTAACTACAGGTAATAAGTACCACCTAACATATGTGTAGTATGTCGGTAAAAACTTTGATTGGATGAACTAATGTTACCGTTATTTTGACGAAAAACCTAGATTAGTTTCTGACCTAACTTGATTACAGGTTGAAGAAAACTTTGAGATCTGAAACGAGTCTTAAAATGGCAAAGAATATTCCAACTTTGTGAAACTGTCCAAAATTATGAAACTGATATAAATGTTCGCGTGTTAATAAATATATTAATTCTAGGTCGTTAATTGTTTTTTTTTATTTATAACACAATTAATATTTTTGTTACTGCCAAAATTTGGTTTTGTTTCATTAACAAGATGAAAATATATTGTCAATGATATTAATAGTTTTAGTGTATTGTTTATAGCGTTATAACATAAGGTTTTTAAATATATATTTATATAATATATGTATAAAATCTATAATACAATATTTTATAAAAAAAATATCAAAAGACTTTAAAAATTACGTATTTAAAGAAGAATTTTATCGAATATTTTACTAACGAACGTAGTTATTCAGGATAATGAGTTCTAAATTACTTGTGCTAATTGTTTGAAATATAGAGAAATCCTCTTAGTAAAAATGTTGGAAACATCATACAGTATACCTTTTTTTAATTTATATGCATATTTTTATATATATGTTTACATAAATTGTAACATATATCGCTTTAACGTTGCAATGCCAGTATGAGGTCGTTGAGATTTATGTGACATCTTTATAAATGTCAATATGTTCGGAGGTTTCCTCAGTAATTGATAGTATTTGACATCATCATTGCTTCATTTACTTTTTATTAAAACCCAAATGCTTCTATACAAAAATATATTATAAATATACAACGATATTTGACTATATTTTAGTTAATTTATTTTTAAAAGTGTAATAACTAAATTAGTTACGGTTCCGATACGGGATACCGGCGGAGTAGAATAGTACCACTCTCTGAACCAGGTATCGTAAGAAGCGACTGAGATACTGAAATCGATATATGGCAGTATACTTTCGAAACAGTGCAGCTTAAATGCACAGGGATTGCTAACGCGCTTGCCTAGCGCGGTAATTATGGGAAATATTCCCCCTTTTTTAGGGAGGCCTATGTCCAGCAGTAGACTTATAGCTGAATACCACTACAAGTATACTATCTATCAATTTATTTAGTTTCATTAGGTGCTAGAAGAATATAAGCATAGAACTAAAATTATCGAGGTTCAATTCCCAGCATGAATAATATTCTGAAATCCACTGTGTTAAATTCTATACAGCCAATGGCCTCGCAAATGCATACGTAAACTTAACTAAACAAGATCATGTACTACATAGGTAAGACAAAAGTAGGTACACTTATATCCATAGATCTTCTTTTATTTTTTTATTCACAGAACATCTCATACATTCACCTGACTCGGTAATAAGTCGCTTGAAGCACTTTCGTTGACTCTCCCCCCCTCTATTTAGTCCGAATTTCTAACTGTCTTATTAACTCACATTAGAGGAGATATTGTTAATAATACATTTTCTTGACTTAAAAGAAATTCAAACATTGGCTGCAATGATGATGTTGGTAAAGATAATTAAATAAGATCCGTTTCTGTTTGTGAATGATGTCAAATAACAATTTAACTCCATAGATACGTAATTAAAGTAAGCAAAAGACTAGTTATAAAAACAATGATTTAAAATTCAAAGACGTCCTATATGACGTGTAGGTTGACATACTTGTAACCATATGTAGGTTTAATAGCGTCCGTCTACAGACCCATGAGTTGTCACGCGATCCGCACATTTGGCCTTGAGTCGAGAACTAGGCTAGTATTGTACTTGTTTTGGGTGACTAGATCGACCCGAAAATGCTTCGGTCAATTTAAATATGCCATGTACTATGTCCATGGCGTTTTTCTAAATTCAGTGTAATAATTTCATGGTATTTTGTAACTTACTTGATCGAACACAAATGCATTTTGTTTTACACTAGCTGTGCCCGCGACTTCGTCCGCGTGGAATAGTTTTTTTGGGTACCATACCTCTTTACCTCAACTTATATAAACTTTGAATGTCATGTTTATTTATATCGAATCAATGGCCTGAAAAATAAGTTTCAAGTTTCTAGCTCTAAAAATAGCGATACTTCCATACAACTTTTCATCCCCCCTTTCGACCCCTTACAACCCTTATGTACCCCTTAAATACATATGATATAAAATATATATATATATAAAATAACGTACGTCTTTTATAATTTTAATGTATAGCTTACTTAAAACTTACGGAAGGGAACTGGCTACTTTTGAACTTAGTAAAGTTAATTATGAAAAATACACACACACATCTTTTCACCTGTAAATTTTGCACTATAAACAATTTATAAACATAGTCCTGCCAGTTGTTTTAACTTAAAACAAAAGAAAAAAGAATCGAAACCGACTCCTCCGAGTCTAGGGAAAACTCTCATTTCGCAAAAATAAACACTTGAGGATTTCTTAATTAGTATGTGATAAGTCAACGTGTACAAACAAAATATAACTCTAAAGGTTTACAATAAAATATCGTCTCATTTATTTTAAAGACAACTGGAAAGGATTTACTGAATTTATTATAGTAATCCAGGGACTACTCCCGCGGGAGTTTATTGAGAAAAATAACTGCTAGCTTTTGGACCGCTTCTAATTACACCTTAAACATTATTAATGGTACCATCATTTAATTAAGTACCAGATAAGGTACCTACAGAAATGTAGAAGTTTTAATGCGAAGGTTTTCCTCGGCCACGTCGCCGGTGGAATAACAAAATCGTGGACTAATGAATTGCTTGGAAAGGAATGAGTATTAAATATGTATATGAAATCCTCGGAAATGTTCCTATTCGGATTCTACTACATGTATTCTTGGTAGCAATATTAACCTATTTCTATTAATAACGCAAACATTGATCTAGTTAGACAGTAGATTAACAGCTAAGCTGGCATGACACTGAGCTTATTCGAGTGGAAGTCCTGGGTTCGCATCCTATTCAAAAAAGTTATTATACTAATATAATATATGCAACAGTTTTTATGTGACTATATGTCAATTAATCACGGAATTGCTTAAAACTAATTTCATTTTTTTTATTTAACCTGAGAATCGATTTTGCTAAAAAAATATATGTGAATAATAGCTTGGATCGCAAGGAAAAACATGGGCAATTGATCCCGTGAATATTAGAGTAAATTGAAAACCACTCGGACGAAGCCAGAGGGAAAACTATTAAGTATATATTTTGTAAAAATAAGCAATGACTCTTAGGGAATTAAACAATGTAAACACAGGTAACCAAACTTGTTTAACATTTCTTTCCTTACTTGATGGCTAATGAATCAAAAATACACAAAAAAAATCAAACAATAAGGACCGAAAGTACTGTGTTGCCTGAAGTGGCAAAAGCCATGGGTTCGATCCTCACCCCGGACAAACATTTACGCGATGAACATTTGTGTTTGCTCGTACTGTACATGTTACATTTGTATTCCCTCTGTTTTAGGTCAATGTGTGAAATATTTTTTTCGGACTAACCTATTGTTGGACTACTTAGACATCAATTCCAGCGCCACCGAAGATGAGAGCGTGGTCGTTCGTTAGTGAGCGACCCTGTGCCCGTATTCACCTGCGTACCCCGCGGCGCGCATATAGCTACGGTTGACCCCGCTTTAAGCCCCGCATGGCTCACCGGATCTGAGTGAGATTGACGGCAATCATCCAAGGGCGCCTCTAAAGGCTCAAATGGCCCTCGTTTGGGAATGAAGTTAAGTTTTGCAACAGAGGACAGATTGAGCCCGGTCGCGCTAGGGCGGCCGGTTATCACTCGTTGGGGCCGAGACTGTACGCGTTCGCTGGCAAAAGCGGTGTACTGCTCTACGAAAGGCATATATATGTAGTGTAACTGTCATAAGCGGTGCTATTTTTAACTATTCTCACGTGAAAACCGAACGTCATCCACCTATCTGAAGTGACGCCAAGGTATTTGATCCTGTTTGGTGAGTCCTAGTCATGTCGTTTATGTAAAGTGAAAAAAAGAAGGAGAGCGAGCACGAAGCCTTGCGGGACGCCTGCTGCGATAGGATAGCTAGTTAAATACGATCCTATGACACGATATCAAATGGAACGTTGCGCAAAAAATATCTTCAATGATAAGATCGAGTCTATCCGGCACTCCCCGAAAATAGAGCTTTAACACCAGACCGTTATGCTAAACTGTATCGAATGCTTTCGCGACATTAAAGAACAATTCGTGTGAGCAGCGTGGTTTGTTGAGGCGCGAAAGGATATGCTCCGTCAAGCGGTATCGTTGGTGGCATGTTGGTTACAAAAACCGATCTATTCGTCTTACATAAGTTTATTTTCAAAGACAAACCTGTGGAGTCGGGAGTAGAGTAGGCGCTCAACTCCCAACCAGTGGCCCGACAGTTGGCGAGAGATTTGAGCAAACTAATGGGCCTATACGAAGTCGCTTTCCAAGAACCTTGGCCTGGCTTGTCGATTCTAATTACGTAGGCATCCTTCCACGCGGTCGGTAATACGCAGTAACACATCGCCGAATTGAATATAAGGTGCGCGGGAAATGTTTTCAGGACGCGATCGGAGATCCTGTCTAACCCAGGAGGGAGCGGTTATCGGCTTGAGACTCTGTGTGACGTTGTATATCTCGTTTTACGTGACTGAATCAACTATGTATGAGATGTTGTGTGAATTTGTTTGTTTCTCTATGCTACGCTAATTCATTGTCACTTAGACTTTACAAATGTACGGATAAATTGTCTTTATCGCACATGATTTTTGAAAATATTTTAATATAAGTAGTAGGCATTATTTATAACACAGTTCATTAGAATATAATACAAGGAATGTCTTTAATAAGATAAGACATCTTTTATTTTTACCTAATATAAATTAATTTATTTTACCGTCTGTATTTTTCAGTTTCAACTTTCAATTAACGTGTTATCTGGCTTGATGACAAAGATGATATTAAATAAGTATTAAGTATATTTGTGATTTCCATTGTTGTTTGATGTCCGTAACACCAGTGGACTTTAAAGGATTTATCTTGAAGTCAGGTCCAATATGTGAGACATTATGTATATTCATTATTATTACTCATTTGTATAAGCGAATATACATTTGTACGAAATGAGCGTCTCTTAGTATAACATGCGACAAGGCAAAGTTTCCTAAACTAGACCGAAACCTCCAGAGTGAGCCAGTTTTACTATAGTGTACACCATTTAAAATTACCAGAAGAATGGCATAGCGACTAAAGACAGTACAATCGGTTTGGCTGCACGCCAACCGCCGGCGGCGAGCGGCGGCGCAGCGTGTCAGTCTAAACTACAAGTAGCTTTATCTATGCAGTCCATCGGTATAACACCGTTGATACGTTTGTTGCAGTCTTGTTCGTGTTATCAATATTCGTGAGCCGGGTACATTTAATCAAGAATACTTTTAAATAAGTATAAGTCGTTGTGTATTGAGGGTTAAGTAATATTGGTGGACGGGAAAGGCTTCTCCATGTTAGTCTAGTCTAGCTTGTTTATTTCTTTTTATTAAACCAGGTGTCACCGCATCCTATAATTGCTCATAATATCACAAGGGAGTCCATAATGGCTTACTTAAATTTTAAGTTCTATTCTTTGTATTACTACCAATTACTGGTCATAATAATCACTCTTTTTATTTTTTTTAGTTCATAAAGGTTAGTTATGATATTTTTTTACTAATACTGTTACTGCTAATAACCAGTTTTAACGTATTATATTTTATTTCAGATCTTTTTTCTTCAAAACATTCAATAATCTTATTGTTTTAATTAACAATGTTGTTACTAAGAACATACCTCAACTAATAATGTCGATGTTCAGAATAGTTTATTTTATACCAGTCGATCTTCATCTTTCCAATAAAAAAACAGTCTCTGGTGCTTCGCCGGCCACCTCCGTTCGCCTCGCCTCCCTCGCTCGCGATTTTGGAATCACAGTTCTAACCTAACCTCACTTATCAGGTAACATCTAGTTTTTCCAATTTGAATTTTAGAGGAGTCGATTAAATTGATTAAAAACTATAATAATTTTAAATATACAAGATGTAGATCTTTTATAAATGTCGTTTGCATGGGTACCTCACTCTCACCTATTTTTACCGACAAATAGCAATCAATCATCGCTATGTTCCGGTTTGAAGGGTGAAAGAGGCAGTGAAATAACTGGGTAATTGTATATTCAGTTCATAAGATTAGCGATACGCTAGTGATATTTTTGGGATAACACGAATATGCCTGTTTGCTAAATTCATAATACAAAAAACAAATGCATAAAATCATAACATCTATAATATTACGATTTTCAATAATATAGATAAAAACACTCAAAAGAAAATGGACCCATCACAAGGATATCAAGATAAAATGTCAAATCACCTGCCCTATAAACCGGAACACAACAATTCGAACACCGCGGTTTGGCTATGAGAGAAGGTGAGGGTAAGGTATCAATTTAGATTACTTTTGTTTGAAGTCTAACTCATGTGAGCTTTATATATTTAGCCTATTTGTACAAGACTGTTGATAAGTGTGTTGCAGTTTTGTTCGTGTTATCAAATTTGTAGAGCCGATAATGTTTAATGAACAATTCTTTTGGAACATGTATAATGTATGAAATTTTTAAAGTCGTCTATTGAGGCTTATATGTGTGTTGGGGGTGACTTGATACTGACCACCGCGAACGACTTCTTCGTGTCAGTGTAATCCAGCTTAGTATATTGGACATTTACAAAAAGACAATTATAAGACAAGTAGAAGATTGCCGCAGTATTGTTGACGCTATCAATATAGGAAAGCCGGCTACAAAAACATTGCAAACAAACTGTATAGCGCTGGCGACTAGAATTAGATTACAATGAGATAGAACAATTAATTACACACAATTGTTACACAGGCCATAAACTATTAAAATTGTTACTATACGTTTACAATCAAATGGGTGGAGACCCATGGTAGCCCGAGCCTAGGTCGAGCCTATAGAGGCGCCCTCGGGCGATCGCCGTCGATCCCACTTAGTGCCCGCGAGCCTTGCGGGCGCGACCGTAGCCAACGCGCGGTCGTGCCGCGGGGTACGCAAGATAATTACGGGCATCGGCATTGCCTCTCATCTATGAGCGGTAATGCCGATGCCCTCTTTTTTCGGTGGCTTTGGAATTGACGTCTGAGTAGTCTAGCTATAGGTTTGTCCAAAAAAAAGGGGGAAGCCCTAGATTAGCTTAATAGTGCGTTTCAAAAGCGCTCTGCGCCATCTATAGATTTTTGTAGTCGTAAAATTGTCGTTTATCGTAAATCTCACATGAATAGTAATTTTTAGAGGTTTAAGGTAGCCTATGTCCTTTCCCGAACTCCCATCTGCATGTTTGCAATTTTTTTTATAAGGCAAGGTATATAAAGCTTAAAGAGGTAACTAACAAACTTATTTTCTTCTTTATAGTTTTAGTGTGTTAAAAAATCGGCCAAAACTATCAAAACGATTGCGACTCCAGAGAGGTATTTGTAGAAAGACACTTGTTGTGCTACTCGTCTGTTCTCTAACGCTGCAAAATGTACCGGGATCAAATAAATAATAGTTGTGAAAAGGTGACAAGGGTGAGGCTCCTCTGGCACAAAGCTCCGACCTGAGCCGCGTCATATTGCGTGATAAATTGTGTTTCACTGAAAAAAACATTGCTAGAGCCGTTGCCCCTTATTTACTGAAGTACTGTACGTTTATTTAGTAAATACGCGATTTGAGACAATTACAATCAATCTGTAAAAAAAGTTAAAAGTTTCTTTTCCTCAAATCGGTTGCCATAACGAAACGTCAAATAGTCAATGAAAAAAGTTAAATAAACCGCGTTTAAAGCCGTTGAAAAAGTTTATTTGTTATAATAAAAGTTGTTTTTACTTATTACATGTACAGACTTTTTTATTTTTGTCTGTCTGCCTCTTTGTTTGAGATAATATTTCGAATGAGGAAATAAATATGAAACTATAACTAAACTATTGAAGGCGAAGCAATTATGGACAATCTCATCATCTACCTTTCTTGGTTAGGCCTATCTCAAACAGTCGACTACAGGCCACGCCAGTTCTTTTCTAATAATATCTTCATTTTGATCAGCATGTGTCGTTCAATGTCCTGTTTGTGCCGCAAGTTAGCAAACAGTTAAGAATTTTTATTTGATGTTTCTTCATTCATCAATTTATTTTAATGAACCATTAAATACCTAAACAGACAAATTCAGAATAAATGCTTATCAAGAAAAACTGCCAATTATTTGCTAAATATGTGTATACAAATACATTTTAAGAAGTAACTTATTATACATTACGTTCAGTTCAAATGGATACGCGAATCAAGAACCCATAGCCGACCATTATCACGAACTTTCAATTTTTTCAATATCACCAGGAAAAAAAGGTTTGTGTTAAAGTTATTTCTAGGAATACCATTTATTATAGGCTACAGTGCTTACTTAAGATAAATTATCCAGAAACTTGAATGGTATTAAGCATAAATTACAAATCCACGTATAAATAGTAAACAAAAGGCCATTCTATGTAGTACTCAAACCATTTAATTTGACCTGATACAATCTATCTTTTAGCCTATTCTATTAACTACCTTACGCAACTTGTTTTAAGCATACATTTCATAAAAAAACCTTTCACAAACTTGGGACTTGTTTATAAATAACATTTCTAAATTTATAATGACCAAAAAAACGTAACATTACTATAACCACAGTAAAAAATGAGATCTTTTTGGCATAGATTCGTAACTTTCTACACTGAGGCGGTAAGTTAAGAAAATCACTGGGCAGCGACTGTGAATCGTGACGTACCCAAACAATGCCTCTATATCGTGTGATATAAAATTATAATCGTAGAGTCATGAGAATACTTAAATATTAAAGCGTACACCTAAACGAAAATACGTTAAAAAATAACATCAATCATTTTCACGATCCACTGATCTCATAAAACTGACAATAATTATAGATGTATACAATTTTAACGTTCCTAAATTAAAAGTAACTTTAATTAGATTATAAGGCTATAAAATTCTTTTAATAATTACTAGATCATACAATATGAATGAATGAATACAACGTTATTTATTTAAATAACTAAATATTTAATTGAAAAGTGATGTTTTAAACTAACTAACGAATGCTATAGCAGTGTAAATATACTGTGTAATGTAATAATAACATAGCAACAACACAAATAATAATAATACAAAGCTATAATAATTTTAGATCAGGGGGCCAGGGTTTATACGCCAAACTACATGCGATAGTACAATAGAACTCTATTTGTTACTCAATCATTCTTCATGGGTACATATTCAAAAATGTTTACGTAAGTTGGACTTAATAAATTTGAGATAACACATGCAATATTATTGTCCGGGTGTAATTGAGATTTCGAATTGTATTTTTATGACATTTAAAAACCAGAATGAAGTTTTATAACCAGTGCACGCAGCACACAGGAAGGCAGGGCCACAAAATATTTGGTTTGAGGCTACGCGCCGAGAAAGCCCATGTCCGGGAGTGGTCATCGTCCTTGATGATAATGGTGTTACCTACATCGTATGTCATAAGCAATTAATATTCTACCGTTTATTTATGCTGGCAGAAAACAGAGTTCGTGTTGTTTTTGAAGTGTTGTTTGAAGGGGTTTTGAAGTTAAGTGTAATTTTATGTACGTCAATTCGGATAACATTGAACTATTAGGGTAACTTTGAATTATCCATTTTCGTAGACTATAAAAATAAATTTAGCCAAGATTAAGGTTTTAAACGATTGCAAGAAATCTTCAAGGTGAATCTAAACCGATATTTTAAAGATTAATATATTTAGTCTATAAAAAGACCTGGTCAATATTACCCGGATAGTTCAATATCACCCATATTGACTGTAATAATTTCATAGTTTTATTAATTTTATTAGTAATAAAGTTGGTAGCGCATCAAAGGTCTTTGTCAACATTATAAACAAACGAAAGGTTATTTTATCACGTACATATTGAATTCTCATCATAGTTATTGACAACACCGTCATCATCATAGCACCATGAAGATCGTCTACTGCTAGACATACGACGCCCTTAAGAAGATGGTATTTAGTCCATTAGGCAAGATGGCAATTCCAGAACGTAGCTTTGCGATGGGATGCTGTCTATCCCTGCCCTGTTTAGATTGAGCTTTCCGGTGGATATACCGCCATCTGTCGATTCCTGTACCTGAGTCGCCTCTACACCTGGTAATTACTCTCTAGTAGTACTAGATTAATAATTATCTTTTTAATATAATAATAACAACGACAACAAAGTGACCTTTTTCCTAAAATAATATATTTTCTTATTACATTTACACTAATATATATATGTTATGACAGAGTATACTCTTCTATAGCTCTCCAATAAAACGACAGTTGCGCAGACGCTGATGAAGAGGTAAATAATAGAATAAACGAAACCACATTTCATACTCACTTTCTAAACTAACAAAAGCATAAAACCTCTTTCGCATAGTAATATATGGACCTCATAATAATATGGACTACGAACAGTAGAAATCTCGACGTAAAATTATGAATTGTTAATTAAAATTATGAAACCGTATAATATTCTGCATGTAGTTCGGTGTTCAGTGAATACTAAAGCGAGGTTTTACTTAGTTGGTGTTATTTTCATAATAAAACTATGACACTATGTTTTTTATTTCTTGTTTGGATTAATCCAAGATTAATGTTCTTTTACTCTACTAGCTTATAAGATACGACAGAGTATTAGACTTTTATTGACAATACTGGACTATTCCGTCGAATAAAAAATCACTCAAAAGAGAGATTGCTGCAAAGGTGTTATAGTGTAGAACAGTTCAAACCTGAAACCTGATGGGTTTAACTAACTAAGGAATGAAAATGACGTAACATTTTCAAAGTTGAACTTAAGAGCGGTGAATTTAATTAATATAGTAAAAAAATGTTTAAATTGCAAATGTAAATACAGAAAAATAATATATTATCATAATAAAAGAGAAACACAAGCAACATTGATTCTTAAAATTATCACTGATTGCATAAAACGTGCGACGAAAGTGACAATAATTATAATGCCAGCAGAATGCCATACAATCTGAGATAGAAATCGTACAGACAGCCAATCGTATCGAGTAATGCTGCTGTGCGTATATACCTTTGTATAGGTTTATATTGATTGTGTAGGCAGTAAAAGTGAAAGCCGCAGTGTAAGAGCTGGTTTCGTTTTGGAGTAAAGCCAATGGCACACTGAGATATCGCATGGCCCTTACCACCACGAGTTAAAATAACCAGTTTATACTTCTAGCAGAAATTCTTAAATACTGCATTTACAGCCCTTTGTGTAGAATAGAATTGTTAAATTGTACAAATTATTCACATAACATCACACAACATCTTACATTGACTCTTAAAGCACTTGTGTTAGACATTGACTCTTAAAGCACACGTCAGACAACACAGGAATCGCAAATATTATACTTAATATACACATATTATTATATACATATTTAAACACCCACACAGAACGAACAAAATTATCATTACATAAATATTTGTCCTAGACGAGGATCGAACCTACCATCCGTGTCATGGGCCCGCCAAATGCCGTGTTCAAGACATTATTGACGACACGCATATTGAATTTTAAGATTTTTTTTTTAATTTTAATAACGGTGATTTAGGTGCATGTTTTACATATCTGTCGACAGCACTGATATAAAACAAATGTGTTTTGTCGGTTATGTTCTTTTTGGTTACATTAATTACATTAGCGAAACCTGAAGGACCTAAAAAAATCAAAATTGCTTAATACTTTATATTATAGGGAATAACAAAAAAACACTGAGTGCCTAATAAGCCCAGTAGTGGGACCAATTTGGGGATTAGAATTTTTTATATTTAATTAATAAAGAAAACTATGAAAGGAATAGATTGCAGCGTTGCGCCTCGAGTGCCATCAGCAGTTTACCTTACGTACTTATTATCACAACTAAATAATTTTACACCGTAATTCGTTATCACAAAGAAAATTCTAACCAAGGGACTAAACAAAAAATGTGTTTTTGGTCCCGTACACATTTTTATTCTCATCTAGATCAGGCCACGACTTCAATCGAGTTCCGCGAGAACATTCCATGTAAAAAATGGCATTATCCTTTAAGGTATTCCTATGAAAAATACCTCACAAAATGATTTACCGGTTATGCTTTCAAAATATTTTTCATTATAATCTTATTATTAGGTAAGATTATAAGGAAAAATATTTGAAACATTACTAAATAAAAAAATGCGTCACCTATATGTACAGAGCTTTATATGGTGTATTACGCATTTTTAAAAAATAAACATTATCTTTTGCCGCTTAGTCATTAAGGCCATTGAATTTTCGAGCAAAAGATTGATTGTTCTTACGGCAGTTTGCGGACACTGTAAGCAAATTCCTTTGTGATGAACTTCAAAGTAAAATCCTTGTTCATATACTTTGCCATTATTCATATATATATATATATACAAAAATCAAAGGTCTTTTAGCTTTGAACGTACCTACTGATCGTCATTCAGACAGAGTATTGCTTCAAAGCGCAAGAGCTAATAAACCATAGTTTAGATTTTGTTATATATTCAACTAACTGTACCCGGACAAATCGGATCGGTGACCTATCAGGCCAGAAGTATCTCTAAGAGGTAGCCTTTGTCAACCAGAGTATGAGTCAACCACGTTCTGTGACTGTTGTGATGATAATGAAATAAATAACTACATAGGTCAATATCTATTATGGTGGCCAGTAGAATGATAAGTTTTACATCGATTTCATATATGAATGATACATTGGGTTTGATATGGCCCTATGAACAAATTGGAGAATTAGTTACTACGTTCACTACGATATGTGTTGGGGTCGACGATAAACTTTGGCATACATTTATTTATAGCTCGGTTTGCCCAATCGGGCGCAATTAATTATTATACGAGTTACAGTAAGTAGTATTAGACAAAGTTCCAAATTGCTCGTTGTCACGTTTCCTTATTAGAACGGAATTTTCCGTAATCAATGAAGACCTTGGAAACAGTTTATCATCCAGTACAAGTAATTGATATGCTCAGTCCACTCGGGGATTTTTCAGATTAATTTAAATTCTTTATCTAATATAAAATAAGTTATTTACTAGAAAAAAATCAACTTGTCTCAGGTGACAAGTAAATATCATCTTAAATATAATTCAGCCTATACATAAAATCTCTGAAAGCAAAGTAAATAACCTTAATTTGAAGTCAAAAATTATACACGTACTAAAGGACTCTTTATAATTTCTTTCTAAAAGTAAAATTTAGTATGAAATATATAGTTTGAATGGTATGGTTGAAATGAAGAAAAAGAAACTAAGTGACCTTAAGGAGTATAGGGAAACTATCAATTTGTATATAGTCTGCAAAATTTCAGCCCGCAACTTTATCTTTTCTTTGTCAGCTATTTATCTTTAGGAACTCTTGTTAATCAAGAAAGAAGTATATGTTACTCTCTAACAGATGAACTGTTAGAAAAAAAAATCCGATTCCTTAGATCAAACACTGGCAGATCTTAGAAATCATCATGCTTCCGAGAAATATTCATTGTGTTATTTCAGACTAACAACAATATTTGTGCAAAATTTAATCTAGATCTGTTTAGCGGTTCCAGTTAAAAAGAGTAACGTACATCCATCATACATCCACCATTCCATCCTTCCATTAACTTTGGCGTTTATTATATTAGTAGGATAAATATCATTTAAATAGTAATTATGACAAGTTATTTTTTCATTTATTATCGTATTTTGGATATGTGTCTAGTTCTCGTTATATGCACAGCAACAAAATGAACACTGTAAAGTTGAATGCATAGAAATATAAAAAAGAAATCCAATCTTTATTCCGCAATGTATATATTAAAGGAGTTAAAAGCAATCTACTTTTTAATAATGTCGTCAGTACCTAAGTGAGAATAATTTCATTCTTTAAAACACGCTACCTAGAAAAGTATAGAGTGAGTCCGGTTGTTAGGCTAGTGCTAAATTATATCATAGCTCGACGTAATGGGCCGTTAGCTATTTTTAGTTTGAATCCAGTGTGATTTACTTCCGTAGTTTGCATGCCTACTTTAATGGTTACTATGCTCCTGTTTTTATGCCATATAATATCCTGGTAACAACTGATCCTCAGAATTTGTCATTTGTAAAAGTTCAATGACCTCTATGACGTAATAGTTGTATATATTTTGACATATCGCACAACACACGCAAACTAACCAAAAAGAGAATAAATAAACACATAAATGTCAATAACTAAGAATTTAAAAACGTGCAAATATATTTGAATTAGAAATAGACCGACCAATTTTAATCCAACCCTGGATCCGCTTCTATGATATTCCTCTAACGAAAAAATTAAAAAAAACAAGCAACGCAAGATACAGATAGTAACTTTTTATGTTTAGATGTATCAATAATAATTGATCAGAGCCGACATCCCTACAAATACTAAAAACAACGAAGGAGGATAGATATAAATAGTTTTATGTGCCGGTGCAGACATCGAACGCTATGAGCACAGTGTTATAAAAGTTGTCAAGGTAATCACTTGTACCTACAATATTGAATAGATGGCGCTAATTTCTCAGCTTAGAACGAACCTCTAGGAAAAATTCGACATTCTAAGGTCGCAGTAGCATAAAAGTAGTAAAATTTGTATTTTTTAAATAAAAAATCGGCATATGAAATTGCATAAAACTTATTATAATTGGACGTCATATCGATTATTTGTTTCTAGATATTTTTGATAAATACTAGTCCCGTTTCCCGTTCTGTTTTCTTAAACATAGCAGGAAGATCTTGTTACATATTTACAAGCCGCAAGCATCCATTAGCAAATTTTGCTATATACATTTCTTTAGAAATAGGCTACTCTCAGACGAATCGATGAATTCCGCTAGTATCATAAGTAAACAAACGTCTATCTATCTATAGCAATAACTTTCATGTTTGTAATACTAGTAATATCGGGATTGCTAAGTTTAATATTTAAGGAATTCGACACCAACAATTGTTGACGTACTTTTTGTCAAATGTCAAGAATGTATAGTGTGTATTCATAATTTCGTACTAGTGACCCGCCTCCTTTTTGCACAAATGCAATGAGAATAAAAAATGGTTATTGAGGATTATCCCTAAGATATAGATATAGATATGTTCCCGATAGCATATACTATCGTAAACTTTTTTGTATACCTTTTTAAAGTGTACCTACAATACTATAGAACATTATTTTGATATATCTCGTCTATATTATGCATGTATTACATTTTCAGTTTATTAGTTCAACAATTAAAGAAAAATCGCATCAAAATCCGTTCCGTTGTCTAAGCATACATTGGAACAGACAGACAGCAGGAAGTGACTTTATTTTATACTATGTAATAATAATAATAATATACTCTTTATTGTACACTAATGAAAACAACACAAGAACATCACAAAAACATAGAATAGTAGGTACAAGAGGCGGCCTTATCGCTAAATGCAATTTCTTACAGGTAACCTTTGGATAGAAATAATGTTAAAGCTGGTGGAAGTTTGAGGTGCATTTAGTACATACATATATAATAAACATACATATATACATATAATACACATACATTCAAATACATATAAAAGATAAAGTTACAGAACAAGAAAGTGACAGAATCAAAAAGCAAAATCAAAGTGACAGATTCTTTCTGACTCATTCCAACTCTTTCACCATTCTTTTAAAAATAGAAAGAGAACGAGCAGATCAAGGGGGAGCAGATCAAGGGGGAGCACATTCCACAAACGAGCAGCTTGAACTGTAAAGGTTTTGCTATAAAAGCTTGTGGAATGCAGAGGCATTTTTAGTGATAAATGAAATTATGTAGTGATGGGCCGTGGGGAACCGTCTGAGTAGAGTTCCTTCCTCTGTACCAGGCGTTGTCAGAGGCGATAAAGGTACCGGGACAGGCAATGGCGCTATAACCATCCGAAACAGCGCAACTTAAATACCACAGAATGGGGGTGGGCAGCAATAATTTCGTTGTGATGTAGTGCTATGCGATTGCCTTTACGCTTGCCCATCGTGGTGATTATGGGCAAACTCCTCCACTTCCTTCGGGGAGGCATATTTACTTAAATTAGCCTAATCTATTCATCCCACCTGATAAGTCCATTTAGGTTTGTCTGCTTTCAACAATTGAATTGGAAAAAAATAATACTTGCCTATGTTTTTAACATAAAAAAGTTGTATATATGTCTAGTATACGGTTTAATCTGTAATCTAAATACAGTTATATCTTTTGTACTAATACGTATCATGGTGTAAGCAACACACACATAAATCACTTTGCTTTTGACAGACGCCGGCCGCCGGCAATCAACGTTTATTACTATAACCAACCCTAATTAATTAGTGTAAATATACAATAATATCCTAACTATTAATTAATGTTATTAACATAAATGTATACTTTTCGCTTGCATACCTAATGTACCTTTTAATACAGACGAATTTACGCATATAAATGTTATGTAATGCAAATTTATTGATGCCTTATTTGAGTTTAGAGCTGGACTAAACAAAAAAAAAAGTGAAAGTTTTCTTATATTTTATGCAAAAACTATAGTGTCTGTAATATGATAGGAAAACCAATTGTATTATGCCGGGCCTGATAAAAATTGACATCGTCAATCAGGAAAATGTTCTAATTTTTTTTTTCACTATTGTGATTTGGTTATCTAACCCAGCATTTCGGTTTTGGTTGGCTGTGTATTAAGTCTGCATTTATATTGTTTTAAAACTGTGTAAACAACATTTATTTAATCATGATAAGACCACTATGGTTTAGTAAGAAATAAAAGTCTTTAGAAGCAATTAGAAAACTAAAACCTCTATATACTCAAACCTATTATGTCATTACTAATATTTGGTGATCGTAAATGTGAAAGCAAATGTGTAAAAAATGTGTCGTTTTCAACAAAGCATTCACTTGAGGCGTACAACAAGTAAATCGAGCAGAAAAGCATTTGCTGCCACTGCATTTTTATCTTTATTGCGATCCCATAAAGCGTGCTGGAGACGATAAAGGCATTATCAACGCTTTCACATTTTGGACCGTCACCGAAATTATCTGTACACTTATTTTTTAATACCTCCAATCAAGAAGCCATCTGTCGAAGGTTTTGAAGACAACTGTTAGCCGTTTTTCGTTGATAATATTATAAAAATTATTTAGTTTTTTTTTATAACGAAGTAATTAATTACAAGCGTAAGAGAGAGCAGCCAACAACATACTAATTAGTGGATACGAGGGATTTATAATTATAACTAATTAACTACATAACAAGCTTTATTTATTTACATCTTAATGTACGGTAATAACCTATTTTCGACAATATAAATAAAAAAGTAATAATTTAACCCAATAACCTAAATTTATTTAGAGTATTCGTATAATCTGTATCCGATACAGTTTTGTAGAATCCCTTTACGAATTCACAATAGTAGTAGCTCACGTAAACATTTTTATGTAGACAAAATAGAAAATATTTTACAAAATATCACAACACATTTGAAAAAAATAATCTATGCATTTTATTTAATTACGGTATATTACAACACTTAAAAACTGATTATCTCATAAGTCTAATTTCAGTTACACTTCTTTTACAATCACGTTCACAATAAATTCGACGTATTTATCATTATAATTTTTCATCAAAGTTTCATATACATTCACGTCACTGGTAACTATAATCACGGATAAACAAACTTTATCCTCTCCAGTATAAACGAACATGGATTTGTCGACCTAGAAATTTCGTCCATAAAAATATATTTTTCATCTTATTTTCAAATTAAGAAGTACTCAGGACCAACGTATGATCCACACTTGGGGAAATCTGAAGGCGCCTGTACAAAATCCCTTTCCTCGCCTACCTTGAGAATAAAATCTAAGCCTCTGGTCCAATGAGAGGACCGTTCATCCCTCATCATCCAATAGCCAGGATTATCAGCTTTAAAACGGAGAGCTACAGCTCCAAATTTAGGGATTACTATAGTATCTTTCAACACGGGATCTATTAGGTTCTTTTCGAAGAGAGTTCCTTCTTCATTCGTTCGTTTCAAGTCTTCAGTTGTCATGCTGCTGTTGAATTCTCTGATGCCGACCACGTAGAAACTGTAGCCATGAAGATGGAAGATGTGATCTGACTCACCGCCTGCGATCAATAAGAAATTGGTTAGTGATTTATCAGGAGCAATTGAATTCTGGATCGAGCGCATCATTTATCTAGCTCTTGCAAGTGGTATTATTCAACTTTTGTACAGATATCGTATTTGTACGGGCACGTTATTAAAACAATTTGGCTTAGTTTTGATTTATAGTCAATACAATTACTCCGGGCATACGAATGTACGAGTTGATGTTGAGATGGAAAGGTTGGAGTTGATCTTAAACAAAATTATGCTTATAATGCATTTACCAAATCGACCAAAATTAATTATAACAGTTAATTTTGAAGAACTGAAGTTCGGACAAATCGCAAGTTTACAAATTGTACGCTTGTTGGCTCAAAGATAAGGAAATTGCCTACGTCATCCAAGTTTCGTTCACGGTTAGAATAAGTTAAAAAGAAAATTCATTGTTATTTTGCAAGAGCTTATAGCATTGTTATGTGCAATTATTTTACCTCAAATCTTACAAATCAGAAATTGCTGCTCATTTATTAATCATTTTTCGAAATCATTATAAATTACAATACTTTGCACGGCCAAGAGAAATGTCACCATAGAAGATATGTTTAGTGTCCATGTTTTTTGCCAACAACAAACAGCCCGGGGTCAAATGAGCGAAACGAGCGGCGTTGATGAGGACACGCGTGCAGCCAGCCCATTATGAGCACATCTCCGCAAATGAGGCCCTCTGTACCTTGTTCTTTGCGATGTTATAGCTATTGTCTACCGTACTTGTACTAGGAAACAAATTGGATTTTACATTGTGATGCTAGGTAGATAGTCATGAGAATAAGGTAAAATACAGAAAGCGCAGTCTTCATCCTTATCTATATATAAATAAAAATCATTCGAAATGTATGTACACGCATAACTTTAGGAGGACTCCACCAAATTGGATAATTGTTTTTTGTTGTTTTTGTCATTGGCATGACCAGGTTTATACGGGATGTGGATATTTGTATGATGAGGATAAGAAGTATAACCTAATGTTTGTTTATTGGTAGATAGTTAATAGATCGGACAACCAAGAATGGTATTAAAACTCTCACTATAAATAAATAATATAAATATAAAACATCTAAATAAAAATAAAAGTAATACATAATAAATTACACCGAACAAACAGAGGAGGTGATTAATGTGAAGCAATCAACGAAATAATTAGAAATAAGGCCGTTGGCGCAGATGGTAGTGATCCTATCATGTGCGCTAAAGGTCGTGAGTTCTGTTTCTGCCCAGGACAAATATTTTTTTGATAATATTTATGTTTGTTTTGTCTGAGAGTAAAAAACGTGTATTTATATTTGTAATTTCTTTGTCTAACGTGTGTAATAGAAGTAGTTTAAGCGACTTATCTTGGGGTCTGGTGAGCTGTTGTATATGAATTTGCTTTTACAAAACTAATTTAAAAGCCCGACCTGCCATCTGCCGAGTAGTGAATAAAAAAAGCATATGCATAATCTATTAAACGACATTTGAAGATAGCATAAACAATTTTGCGTAAGCAATAAATACACTTCAACATTAACAATAACAGTAAGAGAAGGTAAGTAGGTACTACAAAAAAAAACAACACAAGAAAGGCGTGGTTAAAGCACTTATGAGACGTAAACACGCCAGCGTTTGACGACATCGCCGCATTCTACTCCAGTTATGTCCTAAGCATAGCACGGATCTAAACATAAACAAAACTAAATAATCTACTTGACAATCTACTTGTAAAATAAAAACTGATCAGTTGGAGGGTATCAATAATTTAGTATCAAATTATGATTATTAGAAACAGTGTAATAACTCAAAACAGCAAACGAGTTTTCGAATTTTGCGTTTTAAATAAACGCAAAGACAGTTACCTAAAATCTAACGCCAAAATCGTTTTTCAAAAAGGGAAAAGAAAATTCAATTCAAAAGTCGTTCATCAAAATGGGACGGCTTAACTTTAAAATTAATCTGTTCATGACAACATTGAAAATGAGAAAATAAAAATTATTTATGTATTTCAGAGAAGTGAAAATTCGACTAAAGTCGCCTAATTTTATCAAGCCACAAATTCCGACCCGACTATGATTCGTTGAAAATTTTATTTTCACCAATCTTCTCGGACAATAAACTGACGCTTTATTTTAGTTGAAATGTTGAAATTCCCCGGACTGCCGCATCAACAGGAGAGGACACTAAGGGATACATTTTTTTTAATGTAACCCTTAGTGGCATTAAGTCCGCCATTTGTATATTTTGTAACATTTTGTGCAATAAAGTTAAATAAATAAATGTAAGTTGGTTTTTCAAAGGCAAAATACACAAAAATGTTTTATTCTATGAAATATGCAGCTTTAACATGCATGATTCAAAAGTCTTGTGTGGTGGCGTGTTGCTGCCAACCTCATTCATTATTCACCGCGCAGATGTCTTGCCAAAAGGTTTTATTGAGAGAGACGCGATCATGAAGCGGAAACCCTGCACCAGCTGTCATTTCCTCTAGTTTAAAAGTTTAAGTGTCGTTTTAGCAACAATAATACTATTTTTAGGGCTAAGGGCTTTTGCCAAATCGGAAAATGTCAAAAGTTTAATGCTTTGGTTTATGATTCCACATAGAATATTTTGAAGTACCTTTCATACCTAAAAGAGTACCTTTTCCAATGGAAACTCTAGCTAGCTAGCTATATAAAAGCTAGTAAATATATACTCCACATTTCCATAGATCAAATTGCGAACGTCCACTCAGCTCAGTCAACAGTTTTGGAATAGTTTATTCAATTTCATAGATTTCGTTGAGCCATATTTAAATTACTGAGTCCGAACCCGCAAAACTTTGACCACAGTTGTAAATTTACTTAGATCTTTGGTGTAATCTGAACTAATATTTCGATGAGCTGGGCATTTAAAACGGATCGCATTACAGCAACTAAATAGACAGTAACTTTCATTAAAGTTGACCAAAATGTAATCGGGAACGGACCTTTATATTTTTTTCTAATATACACATAACAGATGGGAAAATTACCTTAATATTCTATTAAGTTCGGTTTATTTTATATTAAAGTTCAGGTTACAAGGCTATTGATACGAACAAATAATTAATTAGAAACTTATCTTAAAATTGGCTAAGCGTGAATTGGACTTGAGCGTGATAAGTTCTTTATTTTAATAATTTATTTTGAATATACGCTCATTTTGTTACCGTTATTTATATCGAGCAAATAAAATTTCAACTGTCTAGCTATCACAAATAATATACAGTCTGGTGACAGACAGACGGACGGACGCACAGCGAAGTCTTAATGATACACGTTTCTACCCTTTCAGTACTGGAATACACTCATTTCAATTAAAATATGTTGTCTTGTTTTGAATTCTGCAAAATCTTAATAAAGAGCAGAAAATAAACCTGATTATGTCATTAACATGAGGTATTGCTTTATGCGGTTAAATCTTGTTTTCTTTGTATGAATTTAAAATGCATAGATAGAAGTATTTCTCACTAATTCTGTTAACTCTCTGAAAGAGTAAGAATCTAATTCATTAGTTTGTATTAATCTCTTGTGAAAAGGAGTAACCTCTTTCACACCCACTTTGCCATTAACAATAGTTGAATAATTCGATATACCTAAAATGTAATTATTAACTATTTGCCATCATTAATAGACACTAATTATAGCAAGACACACACGTAAGAAGATCCCGATGGAATTGTAACAGTATAGGATAATCGTGGTGAAATCGTGGTTCACTTGATAGCAGAGCACACCGGAGACGGCTTCGGTTAGCTATCCTGTGTCACATGCCCTCTGTTATTTGATACTAAGGTAAAAGCAAACGAAACGAAAGTCTTAATTAAAGCAATTTTATTTGTCCGAGAGGAACTTCTAATGTACTGATTTTAATAAACTTTTGCTCATTGTGTACAGTTTGATCCAATTTGAGGGATAGAATAGTATCAATATATATCAATTAAATAGATATATATCAATTCAGTCGCAATTTTTTTATGATAAACATACAAGTATAGTTAAGACAAAACAAGGGCTGTCATATTAGCTTTTAATAAATATATTTTATCATTATTTGAGTTACTTGATACGCAGCAGAATTATGGAGCCAACCACTTTTATGTCACAGAGATTCACACAGTGGCTTACATATTTATCCGAGAGATAGATTCGCCGAAGCGTTACAAATTAATACTTATTCAATTATTTCAAATAACAAATTATATATTTAATTATATCAAATAAACTTAAATGTTCATAACATAAAAAATTATCCAGGATGGTTATCGAACACACGACCCTTGGCTCACAAAATAAGCTACTACATCTAATAAGCTACTTAAAATGGCGAAAACGTTATTCCAATCTGCTTCAGAGATATGGTTTGTTACTATTGACGAATATTTGTTGTGCTAAAACCTATTAATCTTTAAAAATATGTACTTTAAAGTTACAGAACGAAAAATATAAAATATGTCTCCAAACGATACCAAAATCCACCAGAATATAAAAAAATTTAGACACTTTAAGCGTTTAAATCAAAACTATGTCAATAGTTCAACGAAGTCCATATATTTAGACCGATCTGTTCTCCAAGGCAATTACCGCTCGCACGCGTCAGGGGAACTAATCACTTCACAATACGTATTTCAGCTCTCATTAGGCACTTGACTTCGAACGGCTGTGTGATGAATCCCTAATTGCGTTTACGAACTATGTTCTATTAGAGAGATACGCTTGGAACTTGGATAGCATACACATTTCACATTTTGAACAGATTTCACGGGCCCAATGGCGCAGATGGTATTGGTTGTATTTTCTGCACTAAAGATTGTGGGTTCGATAAACACCCAGGATAAATATTTATATGACGCATTTTGGTTCTTGTTATGTCTGAGTACTATTTATATGTATTTAATTAGTTAAATAAAAATATATTTGACTTTGGTAATATATGTGTTGTCTGATATCCGTAACACATGTGTTTAAAGCTACTTATCTTCTAGTCAGGCGTATACGTAATGAATGAAAAATAACGTATGAGGTGTCGTGTATTATATTTTTTATTTACATATAGATTTTGGCAAGCACTTAATCTTAATCTTCTGATTTCACTTTTGGGTCATTCACTTCCGACAGACAAATTAATATTGAAGGTATAACTTGCACCAAATTTAATTTTTTCTAAAAATTTTGGAGTTTCACGTTTTCATTCACGTTTATATAACGAATGCAATGTTTATTTGTTTCAACTCTACATTATTTGTGTTAGAATTGACTAGCGGAATAACATAATATAAAATATATCTATTGTTTGATTACTCTTGCATCGTTAAAAGATAATAGCAATCTTGACTGCTTGTTATTATAAACCAAATCAAATAATATCCTGGAAATATGTTTCCAATACACATAAAAAACTAAGCAATTTGCAACACAACTAGCGTTCTCAGAATCATCAATCTTTTACAAGACTTAGTCATGCACTTGCACAAAGTTACACAAGAATCTTCGACGAGACTGTTAGTCAAAACGAATATTGACACAAGATGTGCCTTCCGGCGGTTGGGACGACGGGAAAGCAAGTGACGTTGCACTCTCGCCGTAAAAGTGCGTGCTTGGGTGTGGTCATGGCGAGAATAATACTACTTATTATCAACTTGGCGGTTGCCAACTATGAATTAGTTGCTGTAAAAAAGCTGTTGAGTTCTATTAATAAAAATAGGATTCATTAATAAAATATTTAAAATATCGAGGTTAGACTCTGTGACCTGTGATATTTCAAAGAGAAAAGACTGACTGATATTTTAAAGAGAAAGCTGTTTTATTACGTTATACCAACCTTTTTACGATATCTGTTTTGACAGTACATAGATAAAAAAAAATTACGATACAAAGAAGATTAGTATCCCTGCGCAAAGATAACACGCAAAATTGTGAAACGTTCCAATTTTGCCGTGTGTTACCAGCAGAGTAGAATAGTACTTCTGACAGTTATTGTTATATGCATCCAAATAAGTGTAGCTCATTTGAGCAGGGATGTAGCAGTATCCCCATCGCAAAAACTGCGCTCTGCGATTGCCCAGCGCGGCAAATATTGGAAAATATATTTTCTTAGGAGAGCCTATGTCCAATAGTGGACTTGCAATGGCTCATATAACGAACCTTTTTTAAAGTCCTCAATCACTACAGAGGTATTTTCCTAACTTAATGGCCCAATGCAAATTAGTAGGTTTTTAGAGACTACATACTAATACCCATATCATCATAAATAAAACCTTTGACAAATTTTTAGAAAAATAGTGAAATAAATCTTTAAAAAATTAATAATAATTTAAGAGATACCAACGGTAATTTATGTATTTAACGTTCGCATGTAAGAAATAAATAAATAAATTCACACAAAATCTCATACATTGACCTGACTCCGTGATAAGTCGCATATTAAATCACTTGTGATACGGATATCAGATAACAGAGGAATCACAAATATACTACTTAAATACATATATTTAACACTGTGTCTGGGTGTGGAACAAATATAAATATCACCGTATAAATATTTGTCGTAATGTTTCGGGGATCAAACCCACGACCTTTAGCGCACAACACAGGACCACACTATCTGCGCCATCGGGCCCATCTATCTACACCTAAATCACATAAATATCGATTTATTACGTTAATATAAAACCCAGTTACGAAGTAACATTTAATTTCATATAACTGATCAACAACTAGTCACATAAGTAGTTCCAACACTAAAATGTTTAATTTAAAGATTACCCAATAAAATAGTAATAGCTATAAAACAAATATCATAAATAATACAACTGCCTGAGGCAAGAGGCATTTCAAAACAAATTGTGCTTTAACTTCTGTCTTAGATTGATGGAAGCCAGCTAACCTTTGTAAAGTTTAGGCCTACAACTTTCTCTCATTTGTTGTTATTGTAAACAAAAATACCAGTCAATTTATTTGTCGAATGAATTTATGGCTGTAATCAATTTGAACCACACATGACGGAGCTTCGCTTAGTCATTTTAATCATTTTAATTACTTCTGTCGGTTTCAACATGGAAACAACAAATAGAGGGATTTTAAATAATAAAATAGTTATAGCAGATAAATCCAAAATTCTAAGTTAACGAACCATCTTCACACGAATTAGCAAAATAACAACATTTACTGACCCGATGGCGCAGATGTTAGTGATATGGAATCATCAGTGAGCCAAAGGTTCGATACCGGGACAGACATAAAATATAAATCATACATTTTGAATTTTTTCTGTACCTATATGCGAATATTCGTATTTTTTTGTCTGATATCCGTAATACAAGCGATTAAAGCTATTTGCCTCGGAGTTAGTTTAAAGTGTAAGACGTTGTTTGGATTTGTTTATCATACGGATGGATTAAGGAAAAAAAATATTTTACGATGATAAAACTGACACTATAAACACACAACTTTACACAAACAAATAAATTAAAAACATATTACATATAAGCTGTAGGTCATCCACTGCTCGTCTTCTTGGTCTTTAGTCTTGGGGCGATCGTGTATAGACCGCATCCAAAGAGATATATTTTCATTTATTATGTATTAAGTCCAACTTAATTTAAATATTTAATATTTAAATGTAAAACCACAGTACATTACTAAAATCTAATACCAAGTTTTTGATTTTCCCAGATAAACTTTTATTTCATAGTACATCAGTGGTGCTCGATTATATAAGGCTGATATCTAAGCGTTTACCGTCATATTAGTTTCGATCCAGATGCACTTGCGACATAAAATCCAATAGAGGTCTGCGGGCGATCGCAATCGGCATGGCCGCCGTCCAATAATAAATCTAATACATCACGAGCCCGCGCGATATCCGATACGTCTTTTTAACTGAGTTATGGTAACGTAAACATTTGAGATTTCCCATGATTTATAGGCGATTACGATATGACAGATGACCGTGCTTTTCCCCTGAAATTATTTTTCATTTTCCCCACTCACTGTTCTATTGATATTTATTGCTGATCGGTGATATTATCTAGTTGGTTTAATTGCACTTGTAAAGTAATGAGGTACTATGCTAGTCTGCCGTGAGGTTCTGGCAAAATAGATATATAATAATAAGGTAAAATAGTACCTCGCTCTGTACTAGGTGTCGTAAAATGCGACTGATATACCGGAAATAAGATGGCAATATGTCCATCCTAAGCAGTGTAGCACAAATGTCACAGGGCGTGGATGCGATGAAGCATTACAGTCGCAAAGCGACTTTGCGATTTCGATCATGGCTGCCCAGCGCGTCAATTATAGACTTAATTTGCTCTACCCTGGGCAGAGCTATGGACAGCAGTGAACATTCTATAGCTGTTGTTATTATGATGATAAGATAACAAACATATGTCAACAAAAATTCGACATCTGCGAGGTTTTTTTAATCTAATTTTAAGCTAAAAAATAGTAATATAGTTCGCCGAGTTTCATTTTAAATAAACATAAACGGTTTTCTATTCAACCCATATGTTGCAGGACCCATTTGTCGCAGACCCTACTAATAATTATAAACCAGTTTAGCCTGGCGCAACCACCTCCAGAGGTGGCAATAGTCATGCAGTGGACTAGCTGGCTACTTTGTTTTAATTCTTACCTTATTTTCTTCTACTTTACCAAGCGGTAACCATTTTCATGATGAACAAAGTCGAACAAATAATGAAAAAGTAAGGTTGGAAGCCGAAAAAAATTGTTTTAATGTGTAATTATATTTTTTAGGTTACGTGTTATCTACACGGCAATCAGAAAATATGATATGTAATTATTTATAAATCAATCAAAAATATATGATAATATTAAACTAGCTAAGTAAATATTAAAGTAAATGTGCCAAAAGAAAAAGGTTTATAAGATAAGATTATTGTACCAGTGAGGCTATCATTGATGAAAATTATTTTTATGGGCCATAATCAGAGCTACAATCTACTACTTCTACTATCAATCTACTAAATCTACTATCAATCTTTGCTACAACTTTGCCATAGTAATACCACGCTGGTAGATTTTTTTCAAATAAGTGAACCGAAACACCTAAGTATACAATTTCAACTTTCTATGTTCACACGTACAGCACATTCGAAAAAATCAACTACAATAAAGCGACAGCCTTAAAAGGAGTTCGTATATGCATCGGGTTTCCGGAGATTTTAAATTTTAAACCTTATTGATGATTGTGGGCTAAAGCGAAAGTTTCGTTACAGAGCCGGGCTACGTGTAATTAAATTTTTCATTTGTTAAATTCTTGAGAAGTGAAAGGATTACATATATTTATACTAGATAATTATGTAGTGCGAAACTTTTTAGGTATGTACTCTATAAAAAACTAATATTTTGAAAGAAGACGAAGTACGGAAATTATTATTACAAAAAAAAAGTTAAATCATGGTGAAGATCCCGCGGTATTTAATACTAAAAATATAATCGCCTCTTAATAAATTATAATAAAATGAAAAATATTATAATAAATTCCCACAACATCTCTCATCATCTGGCCTGATTCCGTGAAAAGTCCATAAAAGCACATGTGTTATCAGATAACAAAGGAACAACAAATATACTACTTAAATACATATATATAACATCCAGACACAGAACATTTGTCTTGGGTGACGGTGATCACTATAATCGGGCACGTCAAAAATAAATGTAATGGTTCACATTGTTCAAAAAAATTTGTTCAAAATAGACTTAGACGATTGTAATCTTTATCTAATTCCATCTCTGCAGTGGCGCTGAAATTGACATCTAAAAAAAGTTTATAAATGTACACCCACGTCGTACTCCAAAATAAAAACTGGTTTCACCTCAATTTGAAATGTGAAAATAAATCAGTATATAACATTATACATTTTAAGGATTTGTTAATTTATTATAACAAATTTCCGTATTTCTTTCTGCATAATTAAGTTAAAAAACAAACATACGGAACACGTTATAGCAACAAGCAAGCATCACAGTAGCCCCTTTTAGCTTCGGTGACGAGGTACTATACGTTCGTATACTATACTATATTTATCACAAGCGCGTTGCCAACATTGTTACCTGAAAAAATGAGTAATACGTCTTATTACCCAGTAATTTCACAAAAAAAATTAGGTTTCCGTGAGGTACCGGCAGAATAGAATAGTATCTCCCTCTGTACCAGGTGTCGTAAGTGGCGACTTAGGCAATAGAACTGACAGATGGCGGTATATCCATTCGAAACAGTGTAACTCAAATGCACAGGATGGGGATGGGCAGCTGGGCGGCAAGATGGCGATGCCTACGCAACGCTTGCCTAGCGCGGCAATTATCGCGGCAATTATCGCGGGCAAAATTCCCCCTTTCTTGGGGAGGCCTATGTCTAGCAGTGTACTTCCAATGGCTATAATGATGATGATGATAGGGATTTTAATTAGCGTGTAGAATATTTTTAAATATAATTTAACACGCAGCTTACCTTGATCGAACATCACAATCTCGACCGTAGACTGCAACGGTATATTCTTCACGTGAACGCATTCGTCCCCTTGCCCTGGCAACTGGGTGCATATCGTGTCGGGGGGAACGTCGGACCCTTGGGTCAAAAGAGGCGAGGCCGGATACGTGAAGCGGTGTCCGTCGGTTTGACCCCAGGACTCTGAAAACAAATCATATGACACTAAATACAAATGTAATACAATGGATTTAAGGGTGTGTTTTTATTTATGTACAGATGTATTTATTTATTTTTTCCAGTCATAAAGAATTTTATATCAAATTATGCTACACAAAACGTAATATACTTTGTGCATAACTTTCCAATAACAAACAATTGAATGTAGGCCATAACATAACCTAAAATTAGGAAGCAAAGAAAAAATCAACTTCGAATGAGCCGGTTATACACATTTATACAACTTTTGCTAATATAAAGCGTGTAAAAAGTTAAATACCAAGGCGCGCGTATTTTGATCAAGAAATCTTTCTATATTTTATTTTGTGTGACACAAATCATAATTATTAATATATAAATAAATGAAAAAGTGTATTTAAGCGAATAATAAATCGGTTAATTTCTTTTGCATTTTCTAATGGACATTTCAGTTAGCTTGCCAAATGCAAGTGTTTTGAAAATAGTTTTATTAAGAGTAAGGAAATGTTTTTGACTTGGCCATAATCATGATAAAGGTAACCCTTTTTGTTTCGAAATGAAAAGAAATGTGAATCAATAATGTTGTAAGTATCTATAATATGGTCTGAGACATCCTACTTAAAACGTAACTTGTGCGGTTGACGACTCTAAAACCGGAGTGAGAGAAAGATAAAGACAGACGCTTTTATTTCTTTTCGCAAGTAAATTATCATTGTAATATTTTCCCATCTCTAATAACAATTTTATGAACTTTGAAAGTACATTTTTTATGTCACACTTCTCTCGTTTACGTCTGTTTGTCGATAAATCGAGTGAAAGTAATCATGTATAAAAAAACAATCTCCTTTGATGTGTTATTTTTGTACTAACTTCATACAACGTTCTTATCGATCGGGCCAATTACTATGCTGACAAGGTCGAAAGAAAACTGTTTCCGCGTTATTGGAAAACCGAGCCGTCAGCGTAATCGAGTATTGTATGAAAAATAATAGCCTTGCCGATGCTTTGCCAAATTGAAACGTCAAAACGAGAGACTGATTCTCTTTGACAACAAAGACATTCGTTATAGTAACTTTACCTTAATACAATGAACTTTAGGGCAATAACCCCTAGTTATCGTCTCATGGTCACTGAATTAGATAAAAGTATACGTGAGTGGCGTGGTCGTCAAATGAATACTATAAATTTGTCTTTCTCGTTGTTTTTCTAGTGTTACTACTGCACTTCAAAGCCGATAAGGGAATTTCTTATGTTAAGATGATTATAACTATTTTCTAACATTACGATTCGTGAAAAACTTTTTATTCACTATCCTTAAATTCCTTTGGTTCATTTAAATACCCAAATTGTATATATGGTATGTTAATTGGTAACCAATTTCAGAAGAATAAATTAAGTAATTTTCCCAGTTAAAGGTAAAAAAGATTTCTCGAAAATTAGTTACCTACATTTCCCTTTATGGCGAGATGTTCCTGAAATAATTGCTTATTTCCCTTCTCTTGAAGTTTTACTGTTTGAGTGAAGACGGTAAAACAACGTTGCTATGGTAACGCACTACTTCAAAACAAACTATTGGCTATATGTCCTATACAAACATTTCAAAATGTTCGTAACAATAAATACAAATGATATTTTCTAATTTTTAGACGTTCACTATTATAATAACCCTCTTTTAATGATTGAAGATAGTAATTGTAACATTCAAATACTGTCACATCTTTTGTTATTGAATCAAATTGATATTGGATATGAAGATGTCTCTAAAAAAGTATTTAACTTTTAAAATCAGATAAAGACTATTGCAATGTAATCAGAACTCAGTGGTCTCAAAGCAGCAATCGATGCTCCCATGAGCAATGGTCCAGAGGGCCGAATATCGAAAACTACTGGATACCTGACAGAAAGAATATGAATCTTAGTTCGCTCTTCAAAGATATAGTCCAACAGGCTAACATACCTTTCGGTCCTAATCATGACTTGGACTTGAGTCGCTCCAAAGTTTTATGATAATAAAAGAACATTGCCCATTTTGCTTCACTATTAATCACGTTACAAACATACTCACAAGTTTTCTAGTTTTTAAAATTAATAGAAATTTTATATATTTCTTAATGTCAGATAAAACTCTCATACTATATGTTTTTTAAATAAATCCTTACTAATAATATTAATCCGAAGTAACTCTGTCTGCCTGTCTGTTACGCAATCACGCCTAAACTACTGAACCGATTTAAATGAAATTTGGTGCACAGATAGTCCAAACCCTTAGAAAGCATAGGCCACTTTTTATTCGACATAAGAGTTGTAAGGGGTCAAAAGGGGGAATAAAAAGTTGTATGGAAGTATCGCTATTGTTAGAGCTAGAAGCTTTAAACTTATTATTTAAGCTATTGATTTGTACATGAATATAATATTCAAAGTTTATATAAGTTAAAGTAAAAAGTATGGTTCCCAAAGAAACTACTGTATGCGGATGATTTCGCTGGCACAGCTAGTTAATAATAAAATATACTATTCTAATGTATCGTTCTGTCCATCGAGAAAAATCCAAACACGTTTAAAGATTTGAAAGTTCGTTCAACTAAACATACTAACTATTCTGATAAAAGAAAAAGAGTTTCCATTGATTCAGGTTATTATTTAACTGCACTAATCCCATGCGCATCAATCAAAGCGAGCATCACCTAATTAATGAAGCATGGGTAGAAAACTCGTATCTGCCTCAAGTAACTTTAATGAATAGCACTCTCTACGGAAGAGTGCTTAAACCAGTCTCATAAAAGCCATCGAAAGAGTGACTATCCATTTTATTAGGATAATGAATATGCGAAAGCTAGTTAGAAGCACTTAGTTCCCACATCGGGGACTTTACATGTATTTTGTACTCTATAAAACTTGCATAATTTATAAAACAATTAAAAACTCTCTCATATACTATACTGATTAAACCAGACATACTAGAGACAGCAACTCATAAAGTATCTTCCCTAACAATATAGAACTGGTTTAAACATTTATATAGTATGGATGAAAGTATAAATGAATGGAATAGTTGGATAAGACGATCTAGGCGAACATACCTTAATCAGATACAATAAAGATACTAAAAAAGAGCCAGGTCAGAAGTACCAAGAATGATCGGGCGAGCGAAATGACGAATGCGAGTAAAGAGAGCCCCTGCCTACCCCCATCGAGACCCAGGTGTATATATTTTATTTATAAGCTGATAAAATTTTTCGAATTTATAATATTTATATATAAGTAGATATTTCTATTACATTACATACGATTCGATGTATTTCAATTCGTTTATATATCACCATCATATCTGTCGTAGAACGCCCACTGCTTGAGCCTTCCCAAGTGATTTCTAATAAGACTGGCTGTATCCACCCAGCAGAGTCCTGCATGTATAATTACATATTTCGCTAATAAATCAATATACGTTATAAATAAAATGCTATATAAGCATATTGAATCCGTTAAAAATTGGTACCTAAACAAAAGTGACCCAAAATATAAGTCCAATTATATGTATTGCAAGCAAGGCTACACGCAACGTTACGGATAATCATTTACCGCATAATAAAACTAATGTACGAAAGAAGTCACATAATAATTTTAAAAATACCTCTTAGAATCTATGGTGTTTGTTACGCAAGCAAACTTATGAGCGATGTCAGTAGGTCAGGCATTATGCAACCGTAAGCTATTGCGGATTGTTACAAATAAACGCAGCGCATACTTTGTTTCCGGTATTATTATACATCGGACAAAATTATGTTGTTTAAATATGTCAATGATTTAGAGGTAATTACAATGTTTACTGGTTTAGGTAACTTTATGTAAAAGTAAATGATTTTGGCAAATGTATTAGACGTGCGTATACATATATTCCGAAAGAAAATGTTCAATAAGCTATTTGTCGGTAGAAATAGCTGTTTGTGAGGCACCAATAATGCAGACGACCTTTGTATGAGATCTACTATGATCACATGAGTGAAAATCTAACTTGCCATCATTATATATTATTTATATAAAAATGCACCTAACAAAAAAAATAAGGCACCTCTAATTCAAATTCGGAAAACCGGACAATTAAGACTATTATATTTTCTCTCTTTACATTTTCCAGAAATACAATTAACGATTACAATGTATTAAACAAGTGCCTATGGAATGGAAAAAAATGATCAATATTTTACTAAAACAACTAACCAAAAATATATTGATAATTACTTAGTGAATTCAATCCCGACGCGTTTGTCAGTTCTAGCGACTAACCCGCCATGGTGACGCAACAATCTGTCATGTTATTGACCTCCCAGTAACGTGACTAAGGCGGCTAATAAAGCAGTTACTAAATCTTTAAAATATAGTAAATTTTGTGTTGGCAACAGAGCAATATACAACGTACAATGAAAATTTGCTATCCATAAAAAAATTTAAATAGGAAAGAAGTTAAGAAAACTTGCAGTCATGACAACTCTAACTTCAAGTTAACTCCATATATTAACGTATTTGGACGTGAATCATAAACAATATATAAATACCACTACAATACACCGTCTTGTCTTAGTAACGGATCTGTGGATAAATGACATGCTACGGACATTTATACTTGGATACATTTCCCATGCAACTCGTAGGAAATTAAAAAAAAAATATCTTTGATGAGTCGAGTACATATAAGCTGTGACCTGTAATTTCACTTGATTACTTAACATTGAAACCGATACCTCAGTACAACAACTCTTTGTAGATATAGTGAAGCTTAATCTTAAAATTATTTACTCAAACACCGCGTTATAGTTAAAATCATTTACTCGTATTTCAGACATCGACAATGTCAGCTGACTACCTCACTATTCACAATACAAATATTAAATTAAGCCCTAGCAACCCTTCTATTTATTGGGTTAAGAATTATTGTTACCTAAATAAGAACCAAACAGAGAAGGAAAGCCGTAGTCAACCAGAAAGCTAGTGATTTTTTTTTTCACTTTTTGGAAATCGAACTAAGCGTTGGTGCCTGTAAATTTAATTAAACAATATTTAATATATGACTAACACAACTTTTTTACTACATTAAGTTGAGATAAAAAATGAGATCTCATAAATAGTTCGCAATCATTTACGCTTATACTGTACCATATCTTCAAAATTTTATTTTTACCTAGATAGCACAAATATTGAATCAAGCTCTATATTCCTTTACTAGGATTTTTATTATGTTAAAACAATATCGCGTTACAACTGTGTAATACAATTATTCACGCTCCACATAGCACAGCCGTCGCGGAGAATGCTTCTTCGTTACAAAATCGTTACTTTCGATGGGCAGGTCGTTCCGGCTCGGAATCGGTCCCTTCGGACGGCGGCTAAATGAGAATTAACTCGAACTGTACGGAAATTAAATGTAATGTTTATTTGTCAATAAAAGATTACAGATTAAAGTGAAGTGTTCTTTTTTTTTAATTATTCGCCAAATACTCCAATTTTGACGGCCAAGGGTTAAAAGAGTGGTCGAGTTTGCTCCCGCCGCCATAGCAATATAATATTTCTATTTAGTCTGAGTATATATACCTTCGACCTTTCCTAAGGAAAAGCCTAACGCGATCAGTACAATCTACATGATAATGTCTCTTCATTACTGTTTATTTACCTTGGGTTAATGCAGAGAAAATAATATTTTGTTGCAAAACCAAGAATACAAAATTGTTGGTTTTGTAACAAAATATGTTTAAAAAAGTATTATTCTTCTTCTCTGGCTTACTGGGAGACGCCTTGGGCATATTTTTGTGCCAGTATCTTTAGTCTAGATACAAAATTTTATTAACTTTAATGGGGCCGAACCGTTTCACCGCTTTTATTCCGTTCCTTGAGTTTCGACTAATAACCATAACAAATCCAGATTGATATCTACAAGCTAATAAACTTCTTTTTAACCAGTAAAGTAGATAATCCTTACTAAAACGGAGAAGACTAGTACCAACATATACATAGTACCAACATCGAATTTCATAAAAGCATTAAGTATTTTGCGAAATGACCTCTGGTAAGTGGTAATCAGCAGCGCTGCCTGACCCTTTGGGAATATAGAGTAAATATTGAATTTGTAATTCATTCATAGCAGTGTATCTCTTGGGTGTAGCGTAGCTCAAATATAACAAGATGGGAGTTTCGAGCAGCAGTATCATCGAGAAGCTTTGCTTTATGATTGCAACCACGCCTGTAATAGCTTGACCACTGTGGGCAATAATAAAATCGCAGTATATCGCTGAGTGCTTTCCGCATTCACACTTTCTCTTTGAAAATCTCTTGGGAGGACAACAATATTAAATCCATAAATGTGATTATAATACAATAATATATTTATATCAGAAGTCTCTTCAAATCACATATTTGTTCCACGTCTCGTTTTAAATAAACTAAAGTGACGATCCTAAAACAATAGTATCTTATCAAACACTATCTGGTCTCCAATATTTGCTTGTAAAACTTTTTCTTCCTTTATCATTAATAATTGTACGATCAATTATGTAAATGATATTGTTATTCGTATGCGCGGTATTCGGCGTGAAAGTAAAGTGATTGGGCGATGGTGGGTCTACATTCACTAGTTAATTGCCCCTGGTCCGAACGCTGATTACAAGTAATTTATTTCCCGCGCTCTGGTTTAAACTGGAACCGTAATGAGAAATAAGCGTAATGATTAAACAAAAGATCTTGTTTAAAATAGAACAGAATTAGATTTAATATAATTGTAGATATGGCAACATTACAGCGCGAAGTCGTTTTAAAATCAAAATGACACATGATACTCATAAAAAGCTGTAAGTAACTAATCTAAAATAATATTAACAATAATGAGTTATTTCAAAAAGTCTTAAACCATTAAAAAAGTTCTACATAAAGTTACTTTATCAAAAATTAATAGACGCTATATTTAATAATAATATGACAAAGCTTCTGCCTGTTTTAATAACAAAACGGCTATAAGGATATTAATGAAACTTGGCAAGTGAATAGCACAGAGCCTATTAAAGGATAGTTCTGATCCCGGGAAACACCCCGAGGGTAATATAGCGTCAAGTCTACGCAGACGATGTCGCGAGTGAAAACCTAGTTAGCAATATTTATGCATACGATTCAAAAACTATACGTTATAAAATCCTATAAATAATCCAATAAATATATTTTATAAATAACGCAAATCAACTTACTGAGGTATATAAATAAAACGGACGATAAAAGACGCCTAGTCTCTGGGTTTCTACGATAATCCCGTATCTATCCAAGGCCGAGTTACCTCATTATTAAATCTTTGTAGTCTACTCTACTTATAAATCCGGTTAATCTACAAAGGCTTGTCGTCTACGTCTTCACATTAAGTTGTATTAGATCCTTTTGATTTCCCACGAAGCGTGATGTTATGAAGCCTCCGAATTACGCGATAAATGCAAAGTGATACTCGAAAACATAGTTTTATTTTCAATTCAAATAAGAGCTAGCAAATCTATTGTATCTACTTAAATTCACTCATCATATCATACGGTGACCTGACTCCGTAGTATGTAGCTTAATGTACCTATGTTACGGATACCAGATAACAGATCATCACTTTTTTTTAATTTTTATCTGGTTATCTGTCTGTTTGTACCCGCTAATCTCTGGAACGGCTGGAACGATTTGAACGGTACTTTCACTGGCAGATATTTTACGTAATCAGTAGTAACTTAAGTATATTACGTGATGCTACGTCTGGAAGGAGCGGATCATTGATTAAAAATGTGGCAATAACGGGAGAAAAATTTACGTTCATTGCGTGGGCTGCGTGGAAGTTGGCAGTTCGAAAAAAATGCTGTCCAAAGTTACAATTCCATGCGGATAAAGTATCGGGCACAGCTAATAAAATGATACAAAAGCAGTCAACATCATCGTAGCAGCCGTAAAACGACCACCGCTGAATGAAAAGAAAGGTGGAATTTGACCGTAATTGCCGCGCTAGACGAGAGCCGTGGAATTGCAGAGCGTTGCAATGGAATTTCGAGACGAGAATGCCGCTGCCCATTTCCGCCCTATTGCATTTGAGCTACTCTATTTCGGGTTTATATATCGGTGCCGGTACCTCAGTCGCCTCTTGCGACACCCGGCACAATGCGAATTACTATTCTACTCTGCTGGTACCACAAGGCAAGAGCAGCATATCCTGTCTAATCATTAAACTAAACTAATTAAACTAAATTATCATTTGTTGCGAAAAAATACTCCTTTCTTCTTAATTGTGTTGTTAAATGCATGCAAAAATAATATTTCCTTCTTATTGATTTGGAAAGTTTTGTGAATTCAGAACATTGTGGTTAGTCGTGTAATGCGGTAAGAAGTGTAAGGTAAAAGTGAAACAGTAATCATGCGCCTGCGCTGGTGCGACATGCTTGCACCACTCGACAATATTTATTTAGCATGAAAACATACAATATTTAATGATGTTAAGAGTGGTTAATAAAATATTTTAGCACGAACCCTTATATGCTGTAACTTTGATAAAACAATTTAATAAAAATATAATCGATACTTTACAGATCTACACAATTAGACAATTTTGTGTTGCAACCACAAATTGAACCACAATTCTAGCTTTTTCACCTCAAAGTTCTATGTAGTCTTTATATGAGCTATAGTGAATACGTGGTCTGCGATTAATGGGCTACTAATCATATAAAATATGTGGGTTTTCCGCATTAGGTATTAAAAAGCTGAACGAAACTAAAAATAAACTAAACTGTTTAATTATAAGACACAGTAAAATATGAGTTTTACAAGTGCCATCGCTGATGTGGGTTTTGTAAATCTGACCAAGGTGACACAGGGCGATGGCCCATAAGGTTTCATTGCAGACTCTTTTTTAGTAGATCGCATAATAAACTTAGTTATATGAAACCCTGTAATGGCAGTCTAGTCTTAAGATAGGCTTAGACTAAAAAGTATTTTATCCAGATTTGTTGATTAGATTTTATACTTTTAAAATTAATAAAATTCGAAATAAACTCTTGAGATACAAAAATATCTCGAGCGAGTGACAAATAGCTAAAAACATCCCTGACCGCAAATAATATGCTATGATTGCTCCATTGCGCGCCAGGCGTTGCGCATTCACCGCTAAACACTCGTGTCTACGGAAATTAGTTTTCATAATTTCTGAGCACACTTTGTACGGACATCTGTGTACTCTATAGGTAACATACATTGATAGTCAAGATATAAAAAAAGTCAAAAGTTCATTTACATATTGTTGAATCAGAGAAACCCGAGAAAATATATCCACGATAGATGTCAACAAACAAGATACATTTTAAAGTCGATCAATTATTTTTTCTATGCCACCCAAACAAGAATGATATCCGTCCCTTTAATTCACATTAACCCATCTGGGAACCTGATCGAGTGAAAAGCGAAAACTCGTTTGACTGGCAAGCAACGGCCCAAATCGGGTCGGGCCCTTCTGAAGAACTCTCTCAAGTAATACATATTCAATCAGTTATAATAACATAACTTGTTAACAGACAATCTATACGGAAATTAATTACTTCCGATAACAAGTTTTCTAAGAACTGCGATGTAAACATTTCAAAATTAACGAAGGCGTTTTTACTGTTTTAGGTGATAGACTTTTTTGTCAAGCACTTTATGGTATAAAATTTATAGTATTGTTGCATCAGTAATCCTCGCTCAAAGTGATATCTTACATTAAATCGATCGATTATATAGGATATGCCATAAAGTCGCATACAATAAATAGTAAAAAATACTTTCGAACTTCGCGTAAATAATAAAAGCACATCAATTATTCTTTTATTTCACTTATAGTAAATTGCAGCCCAAAATGCGTGTATTATCGTTACAACGTTATTGTTATTATTTTTTTGCATTATTACAATATCATTTATGTTATTCTGGTAAGAAACTGTTATAAAAATAAATTGGTTATCCTTCATAATAATAAATTAACATCATATCAGCCATTGAAATTCCACTTTCAGACGTTCTGGTACTCTTGCCTCTTACGACTCCTGGTACAAGGTTGGGTACAATTCTACTTTGTCAGCAATCATAATAATTATTAGGGAATAAATATATGAATGAAAAAATAGAAATATATAACTAAATATTTAAATATATCAAAAGAAGCTGACTGACTGACATATTAACGCAGGGCCTTAACTATAAAGGTTAGAAACTTGAAATTTGGCCCAACGTTTCTTTTTTTATTGTAGGGGATCATTCAGAAAGGATATTTGTTTGTGAATTCAAGTATGTTCAACGCAGTTTTGTCTTGTTAATTAGTTGAAATGTGAACTCAACATCTTCAAAAATATTTATTATAATTGATCCAATTTATCTGTAAGTTCATTTACATTGATATATTCTTAACAATGATATATCTAAATCTTATTTATAAAAACACTATCACTCAATTCTTCTATCAGTGAATCCATGCCGTAGTCGTATTTTAATTTAAAAAAATCGTAACCTTCGACTGAATTATTTACTGAACGACTTAAATATTTAAATATTTCTTTATTGTATCCATATGAATTACGCAACCAAAATAATAAACAATATGCAATGAAGTCAATGACCTTCTAAACCAACTTACACAAACACTTATAGATGACCAAATAATGTTTGCATAAACGATTTTCGGCCCAATCTTATGGATGGTCAAGTCTTATAAGACACGGTACTTGCTTAACTAACCTTCCTCCTTGACCTTTTACATGCAATAAACGGCACAAATTTTGCGTTTATACAGTTAGTTACCAATTTAAATAGCTCTTTTTAGATATAGCGGCATTTTCAGCACCCAGGAAAAGAGTTACGCTACTAAGCCATTGAAAATAAAGATTGGAGAACTAAACACTAGTATATACAATAATTTTTTTTATTGAAATATATACTTAATGCAGATACCACGTAGCAATAGCTGCGGCAGACAGACACAACATTTTGGACAAATACTTTTGTCAACATTTGATATAAAAAGTTGTTTATTCAATTATGTTCATCTATTAATATGATTATTTAACATTAAATATAATATTAAATTAGTTACAAGAAAGAGAAACATCTGATTTATAATTTGAAAAACTTATGTAAATTGAAAATACTTAAGTGTTTGACTGTCTTTTATTTAGAAAATACAAAGTAGTATAAAATGTTCTTGTTAACTTGATATTATTTAACTTCAATTAGTAAAGAAATTTAGCCATTGTCATGTCAATAATTTAACATAACACATGAGGATATGTTAACCAACATGAGCGCTTATCACAGCTAATTATAAATGATGATTTAAAAATATATACACATAGGTTAGGAGGTACGCTCAATAACTTTTCGTAAATAAAACGATCTATCTTCAGTTTAACGTTTCGATCTGCATATTAGGTACTTACTCACACTTACGAACACACAACAAGAAAAGTCATACATTAGTGTGTGTTTCAATTCACGTTTCAATTAAGTAAAACACGTGTCTTACTCCGAATAGCCGGCATTCGCTAAACTGTAGTAATATCTAGAACCAAGCAAGTTGTAGACACAATATATATGCGACAGATTGTCACTAAAATACCTGAGAAAATATTTTCGACCCATTTGTCTTAAGAAAACAATAACAGAACTCATGATGAACTATTATATATCAAATTCAAGTCGTACAAACTCGTGCACTATTGCATACCTTCGCACTTCCCTTTGATTACTATTCCAAACTAACCACGTAAATGTGTCTCTTTTCGAATAATAAAATAAATTGTACACAGTCATTACTTCTAATGATTGTGAGAATTAACATTAGATACGCATGTACGCGAAGCATAATTCATTTTCTACTGGGAAACAACAAGAAAGTTTATGTATGGATCCGTTCCGAAAGCTAGCAACATAGATTATAATTATTGTACTCACCGACGCGTTTCGCCGAAATTTGCCGAGTGGAGTAATTGAAAGGCACATAGATGATCTCGTCGATGTTCCCTGACAGCTCTTTGCTAAGTTTGCCAGCCGCGTGAACTTTGTCCAAACACAACACATGAGAGCCACATCTATCACTTTTCACTGACGAAAACTCTCGTTCTATTACGGTATTAACATCATCGTCCTTATGTAACACTTTGGTTTCCTTGTCTTCATACACCAACTCCGCGAAGCCGTTCAATCCATCCTGGCAGGATTTGTCTGCTACCACTTTCATTTTATATAATCCAGGCATCCTTTTAGCTTCTAGAATGAAATCAGCGCGTTCACCTCTACCTATCTCGATTGATGTTACCTCTTCAGGTTCAATCCTATGTCCGTCTAAAGCTACAAGTTTAAGATCATGCTGCTCTATAGAAAATTTTACTGCACAGCTCTTAGATCCACCACCGTATGCTAAACGGAATCGATAGCGTTTCCCATACGCAACTTTGAATTTAGATAGAGGAGCGTCGGGAGACTCGGTCGTTTTGCCCTTTCCATTAATAAGTAGAGACTCGGCGTTTGGTACACTAGACATCATACCACCAAGAGGTCCCATTGAGTGACCCCATTCAGCTATAAATATAGTGTGGTCGGTAGAGTCGACGTCGTATAGGTTGCGTAAGGGATCAAGGCGTGGCGATTGCCGGACAACAAAAACTCCGGCGAGCCCGTCAGCGGCATCGGCAGCGGAGTGTGCGTGATACATGTGCGTGCCGACAGCTGATGCGCGGAATTTGTATTGGAAGGTTGTGTAAGCGGGCTGCGGGCACTGTGTCAGCATAGGTGCTCCGTCCATAAAAGGAGTTTCCTTCTGTGGCTGGCCTCGCCAGTGGATGGACAGAGCATGAGCTGGCGCACGGTGGACGACATCCACAACAAGGATATCATTTTCGCAGACATGGAGAGAAGGGGCGGGTAAAGCCCTATTGGCAGACAGGACGCCACGTTCCCGACCATCTGCCGAAATGCACAGCGAAGGGCAATCACCACCATTTTTCTCAGTGCAACTACCGCAGGATCTAAAACACAAAATTCAACAACTATTGAATTATCAGTAAATAATAACTGTTAATGAATAATTGTAACCTTAATGTTTATCCATTGGAGAGAGTAGATCTCCACTTGACAGTTAACTACCAAACTACCTGTATCTAATCGTAACGATTACCAATAACGGCAAATGAATGTTTTCAATATTAAACAGTAGGTATTAGTAATTAATTAAATTGAATTGTACGACAGTTTGTTGCTTTAAATAGTAATCAAAGCTAGAGCTTTCTATTTAATTGATACTTACTTGCTTAAGGTTTTGTAAACTTCTATGACTAGTTTTACCCGGCAAATCATAGGCCAATCAAGTTCGTGACATTCTCGATCGCAGTTCTCGAAGTACTCCTCTGTAAAAATTAAAAGTATGATTATTTTCCTTCTATTATACAGTTACAACTCTATTGTGTAATGTTTTTAATATTGTATTGTCAACAATATTCGCCTTTGACTGAAAAGTTACATATTTACAATTTTACATTACTCCACGTAAATTACCTGGCATCGGAGTATAATAGACGACAACAACAACACCGACTAATATAACACACAACACAAATATCCTCTGCAAGGACATTAACATGTAATTTGGTTTGTACACCTCCACAAGGTTTTCAACTTTCTTCTCGGACTCCATTGTATAGAAGTTTTTAGAACATAAAGAAACAAACTGCTTCGAATTTTAAAAGTTACATGTTTGAACCGAACAATTGTGGGTCAAATGATAGCGCGACCACGCGAGCCGACCATCAGTTGGCGACTGGTTAGTATAATAAGTTTTTGCTCGCTTTGTGCAATCTGCACCAACAGACCATGCCTTTCGGAGTCAAACTTGGTAATTCGCAAGTGTGTGATTCTTTCTCTCGCAGCTTAGTGTTGCATAAGACTTTATGCAATAGGTATATTAAACTCCGTACGCCTATTTACAGCAAGTTACGTATAACCAACCTGAAGTAAATACATTTTTGCAACATATTATTAAAAAGAATTAAGCAAATTTAGTTACGTATGAGCTATATAAGTAACTTAACTAATTTATTTCATGAACTTAAGTGTGTTCAAAATTATTCTGTGTTAAATATCTTTGCATGCATTAATGGATAATATTCATTCTAGTCATCAGAGTACTTGCTCGAATATAATATAAAGCTTGTTCGAATCTTAAAAAAAAAATATTTATTACGTAATTGTAATTAAAATCCTGCTAAACGGCTAAAATTTCATGAGCAAGTATTAAAAAAACACTAAGTATTTCACAAAAGCTAAACGAGTTGCTGCCTTCATATAAGGAACAAAATTTTATTATGAACCTACACCTTTTTACCTCTTAAATATCACTTTTCTTAAGAAGTACGAGCGTCCAATTGAACCGATCAAAATATATCAATTATGTAATTTACATTAATCTGTATAATGAATAGTCGACAATCATTGTCTTGTACAAAAAAAAGGAAAAATACACGTTAATTTAGAACATATGGGTACTTATTAGTAAATACGCTGAGTATTAAAAGTTATATGCCTATATTTTATTATAAGCAATATAGATAATAATATTTTAAGAGTTTGACTGAACAGGCGTTACATTTGCAAAATATTTATATATATACCCGGTTGTAGACAGATTTAAAACTAGATTTGAGAATCTCGAGGTCTAGTAACGTATTTAATTATATAAAAAATAACATACAACACATATCAACCAAACGTAAATAATATTGAATTATCCGATATAGCAAATTTTACTAGCATACTTACTTAATATACAGAATAACTTTCTAATGCTGTTTGCAAAGTTATTTTCATTTCCTACTAGTTCTATTCAGATATTATTCAAAAAAATATGTGACTGAATAATTGAAAACGGTCAAAGGTCACGCACTTATTATTAAACCTTTAGAGACTATAAATAATAGAACTCTCAGTTTTGGAGTTCCTAACATAACTGTTCACTGAGATAGATTACCAACGTGAAGTAATATAGAAAATAATGCAAAATCATATTAAATTAAGTCAGACTTTGTGTTAATAATTTTAAAACTACGATTAATCTCCAAATGTGCAACTGTCAGGACCTGGGTTGTACGAGATCATCGTGGTCTGGAAGTTTCTATAGAAATAAATGTGTAAACTCAAACGAAATCAAAACTCCTGTAGTAACGGAACATGGTTTTACTACAGAGCGACCCGATTGTCCAAGATAATATTTTGCTTCCCAGACTATAAGGCTGTATAATAAATTCAACTTTGCTTATGACTTTGACAATGACAGCAATGTCACTATGACATGTTACTATGATTGCCTTGCTTGTTTACTTTATGATTGTAGTATTTAAATACATTTTTGTTCTTATTATTTTAACATTCCTATAGAACATATTTCATCAAAATATGGAAATCACAAAAAAAAACTTTTTCGAAGAAATAGATAACATAACTAAAAATTTAAAAAAGTCCAGTTTCATTGGTTTTGATGCCGAATTTACTGCGATTTTGCCTGGAGAGAATTTTAAGAACAGGTTGGTTTTATAAATAAATGTTTCAGAATGTAGCAGGCAAAAATACTTTATTAAACATTTCCTTTAAAATTTGTATATACAATTATTTCAACATCCCATCAAATTTAACCAACTATTTTTGACCTTACAGATTGTTTGACACAAATGAAGATAGGTATAATAAAATAAAAAATGAAATCAGCAAAATGATAATGTGCCAGATTGGTATAACAATGTTTCAATATGATCGCGACACCGATACATATGTGGCTGTTCCTTACACATTCCATTTGTGTCCGCAAGTTATAGGAGAGATTGATCAATCTTTTGTTTTCCAAGCATCCACTTTAAAATTTCTTTGCAGACACAACTTCAACTTTAATAAGGTAAAACCATAGTTTTTAGTAAACTAGATTTACACAAACTATCATGTTCAAACTGTGTAGAAATTCTTTTTAAGAAAAATGTTTTAACTAACAGTATAAAATATTCCATTTCCAGAATTCCTACAATAAGTTTGTATATATTTAAATATCCTTATAATTTATATTTTTCAGTTCACATATGATGGGCTTCCATACCTGAGCAAAGTAGAAGAGTCTAAAATACGGAATCAACTGCAAAATAATACATTGAACAAAGCACTGATCCAAAATCTAGAGTTAGAAGATGAAATCCTTTTGCAGAGTTACTGCTCTCAAGTTTCTAAGTAAAAGATTTATTATATTAAAATACAAATAATAAAACCATTTTAAATAGCTTTAAGCTGTTTACTCTTTAAAGCTCCTGTAATAAGTGGCATAGTAAACAGTTGCACTAGCCAGCAATAAAATCTCAAAAATAAATGTTTGTATTCAAGTTAAATAAACCACAGTTTAAAGCCATTAAAAACCTTTTTTTATCTAAATGCATAAGTATGAGAAAATCTTTAAGGTGGACATCAAATTTGCATAATACTAGACAAGCCCAATGTTGCATTTGAGCGTCATGAGCAAACATCTGTATTTGTTTTATATCTTGGTGTTAAATATAAGTATCTAATTTAAGTGTGATATTTGTAATTCCTCTGTTGTATGATAATTTTAAACAAGTACTTGTCTCAATGTCAGTTCAACATGCAAGATGTGTAATTAAAAAAAACTTTTGATATAACTGTAGTAGGTAGTACAGTTATATTAAAAGTAAGTTTTTTAATGTATATATCCTTTAATAAATAATATTTTAGTATATTTAGTAACGTAAAGTATTATATAGTAACAATAATTTTTCAAAACCTTTTATGTTTATGACATAAATATTTATCAAACTTTTAGGTGGCAAAGTATTGCTGAAGAAGACACTATGTACTTGGATATTAAAAACCCAGTGATGAGGTACATTGTTCACAATGAAATTAGGACGCGGTTTCCAGGTGTTCTTACCACGGATAGCTTAGGTAATAGCAATAAGGTAAATTGTTAAGCTTTCACATTACTCACTTTCAGCCGAGTATTTTTTGTTTTTTTAATTAAATTTATCTATATTATTATATTGGTCTCTTCAAAGATCTTTAATATCTTGATTATAAAAAAATAACTGCGTTTCTATTAAGTATTTCCCAAACCATTGATTTGTGAAAAAGATAGCATATATATTTTTACCATGATGTAAAAAAATAAATGCTGAGTCCTTCAATTTCTGTAAAGTTTCATCAGGAAAACCTATATACATACATCACAGCTGCATATCTTTGGAGACACAATGGGTATCCTTTTGCTACAATCTTCACATTTACTTACATTAATCCTTTCATACATGCTGGTTTATTCTTGATATGATACTTCTGACCTGATCCTTCTTTAATAACGCTTCTACCTAATTAAGGTATATTTAGGTTGTCCTATACCAAATCTTCAATTCATTTTACTCTATACATTTGAGCTATTTGTTATTCTTTACTAATATTAAAAAAGTAAACATTTGTGAGTATGAATGTCTGGATCTGGTATTTTTGGTGGTTTTTACTCTCTCACTCTGGAACGGCTAAACAGACCTGTATGTAATATGGTACAGAGTTTAAATTTTTATTGAATTAGAACTACTTTTTGCACGGTTTAGCTAACAATATGTTTTGTTAATCTGAGGAGCTAAGTAGTAGCAGTAAAGTGAGTTTAGCCTTGTGACAAACATTTGTCAGTCCCGTTAAAAACTGTCCAGCCGTTTCGCAGTTCACCTTAAACAGTGAGACGCAAAACATTTTTAAAAACCTTTTTTGGTTTTTTTTTTACTTTTATTTTGATATTAAGTAGACACTTAAATTTTATTTATATGTGTAGATCAAATTTGCATCTATTAAGTTCATAATTTGTTCCAGGTTCTTATATACAAAGATAAATATGTAGAAGGAGCAAATAGCGCACCTATAGCTATTTTAGAAGATAGTTTAATGAGCAACCTTCTAGGTTTCTCACAAATCATAAAGCTTCTAGCAATCTACCAAAAACCTATAGTTGGTCACAACGTATTTCTAGATCTAATGCTGGTACATAGCCAATTCATAGGTCCCTTGCCAAAGAGGTATATTTCGTTTAAGAAGAATATTCATGAACTTTTTCCACATATCTATGATACAAAGTTCATATCGCATGAAATGTACAGGAAATTGTCTTTCGAAGAAGTATGGAAGTCCAATGCACTAAAAGAGTAAGTAGTATTACTTTATACATGAAATTCTTTGGTATAGTTCAGCAATAGTCATAATATCAGTTAGGATGTCCACTGTTGGACATACATTTTCAAGACGAGCAGAGGATCGTGGGATCATAATTTCTATGCTGGGCAATCGCTGAGCATAGCTTCGAGAGAGGGAACTACACTTTGCGACTACTGTTCATCCCCACCCTTTTACATTTAAGCTATGCTGTTTCGCATGTGTACCTATAACTTGCTAATTACTTTTTTAACTATGGTGGAAAACCGGCATACGACCTTAATATCATAAGCGGTTACTGTAACTAAGTTCGCCTACAATACTAGAGGTGTCACGTACGCGTTACTTCACGTTAAAGAGCCTATTTTTCCCCTATAATATTTTGTAACGAAACGTAGAACAAAAGTATCTAAAAAGTTAAATAAAAATTGCTTTAGAGCCGTTAAAAGATATGTTTTTCTTATTTACTACCTTTTACACGGCACAGAAGATGTGTAAATTAAGCATTATTAATAATCTAAATGAAATTTAATTTATTTACAGATTGTACGAATTCTTCTCTGAACGGAAATGCAAAAAATTGGAACTGGGCGTGAACCCTATCAGATTGAGGACACCGTTTGGTGTTAAACAAAGTTATCACGAAGCAGGATGGGATTCGTATTGCTCAGGTAATTCATTATATCATCCGTTTTGGATGTCCACTGTAAGACATGGGCTCACCAAAAAAATTGCAAACTAATGCCCATTCCATAATTCCATCATAATAATAACTTTATTCAACAACAAAAGGAAACTTAAACTAAAATACATTTTGATACTTAGGTACCTAAACTAGGTCTAGCCTGTTCTTATAGGCACCTATGCTCTGTAGTGCGCATGTAGGTGTGGATGTGTATATATATGGTCTAATGTAATACAAGGTTTGTTAATACAACACATTATTTACGCACACATTACATAAATACACAGAATATGAAGCTAAGCTAGTATATACAGTATACACAAACAATAATAGTAACAATAAATATAGTCCAGTCTATCATAATATTGTTAGCAATTCCTCTGTCTTTTTGTAGTCCAAAGCCATTCCCTTACTGTTGTTTTGCAAGTGTATTTATTCATGTCTCATGACATGAATAAATACACTTGCAAAACAATTTATTTCTTGGTTAATTTTATTATAAATAAATGGTCCTGTAAAATTTAGAAATCGCTGTGCGAACCGTGTACGACATGGCTGATGTATATTTTGAAAATCTACATACCTTCGTTTACTATGAGTTAGTTTATTAACTTTGCTATGTATATTTTGAGGTAGGGTATTTAAAGGGTAGAATGTACATAACTTTGAGCACTGATCTCTGTCCCCTTTTTAGCGGTAACATATTCGTTTTAGTAGCAAAAAATAGTAATACAGTACGAAAAGAGAGACTGACATAGAATTACATATAATGTTTTTAATTTTTTTTCTGTAGCAATATGTCTTATATTTCTAAAAACTGCATTTAATTTCAGAATTATTTGCGTTAAAATACTTATTTGAGGGTTAAAAATTAATAAGGAATCTAATGTTATGCCAAGATATTTAGATGTTGAAACATTTTCTAATTTTGGACAATTACAAGTACTATTTTTAAATTTACAATTTATCCGTCGCCGTTTATATGCCGCCATCTATCGGTGCTGGTACCAATTACACTTGAAATAATTGAAGATACTATTCTAATCTGCTGGTACCTCAGGGTAATTGATAATTAAAACGCTTTAAATACTATATTCCTTTATTGAATAGACTTAAACCATTTACAAAGGATGGATATGGATTTATTGCTGTATTTCACTTTGAAGGTGAGGAAGGCAAGAAAAATACCTGGGTATGACACAATATCTTCTAACCACAGGGTTGACGACGCGCTAGTGATACAATTGTGATCATATTACATTATAACCCTATTTCTGATGTACGTTATTTTATGTATATATATACATATATCTATATATATTTATATCATATGCATTTATTGCGTTTATTTATACAAATATGTATGCCACGTTTATTTATTTTGTATATATATTGCCTGCACCACTATATATGTATATATATTTTTTCTGTTTTGTGTAATGGTTGACTGGGACATAATGCCATCTGGAATTAAGTCCACCATTTGTACATTTTGTAACGTGCAATAAAGTTAAATAAATAAAAAAAAAATATCCATTTTCCCTTATATACTGGTAGATACCATTATGTAAAGTATATTAAAGCGAAAAATTTTCTACAGATTAGATATTGTGATGCTTAAGCCTCATAGCAATGCGTACCTCGGTAGAAACAACAAGTGAACTGGTACATACACCTGCTCTATCAAAACGTGTGCTATATATGTGACTAGCTAACCCAACCGACGTTATCCCGTCTTAACTATATATATGTATGTTCGGCATGAAAAAAATACGAATTTGAGATATAAAATCTATCAAGGTGGATCAAACTGTAAGCAAAAATTTATTAAAACCGGTTCAGTAGTTTAGAAGTTTATCCCGGACAAACGACGTAACACGAAATATTTAGGGTCAAGGCAAATGATACACTCTAAAACCACTCAACCTATCTTAGAAATTATTTGACTAATAGAAAGCTGCATTCTTGTGGAGTACCAAACATAGGCTATATATTTTTGTCACAAAAGTTAATAGATCTCGACCTTACATGAAAATGTGTAAACGGTAGTAGTATGAGTGTATTTGTATATAACAAATACACTCATACTACTGGACTGATTATTAAAACTTTCAAGGATAGAAAGTTATATTATATATATTATCAATCGCCTTTGTAATATATGTGATATATATTATATATAAATATATATATGATATATATTGTATATAAATATGTATGATATATATATTTATATATAATATATATTATAAATATTTATCGCCACATTCTTACGGGGAAGGGAACTACAATACAAATACAAGTAACACTGCGGAGCCCGGCTAGTGTATAATATATTATTGTTGTTTGCAGGCTATTGCTTCATCCGCTTAGGCCACTGGGCAGCATGCGAAAACCGCGGTCAGTACCGGCCGCTGGGACCCACCGAGAATATTGCCGCGCTCGCCACGTACCGCAACCGGATCAACGTAATCCGCGCCGCCGTGCAGTACATGGTGCGTAACATAGCATACACGTCACCACGAAATTTCCAATATCAATCATTACTCTATGCCATTAATTGCCATGACGGAAAACCTATAACTTTACCCAGTAAATTCACTGCCTCACTCACCCTTCAAACACGAACACAGCAATGCAAACATTGCTATTTTTCGATAGAAATAGGTGATGAGGTTCCAACGCAATGACCTTTGTATAAGGTCAACACCTAGATCTACAGCATCATCAACATAGCAGCAGTAAAACGTCCATTGCTGACGATAGACTTCCCTACGAATCTGAGAATTTGTCCATAATTGCCATACTGGATAAGGTGGCAATTGCAAAACGTAGCTTCGGGACGGAAATGATACTGCCCATCCCCGCCCTATTGTATTTGAGATACATAATTTCGGGTGGATAAACTGCCATCTGTCGGTTCTGGTACTATTCTACCTGCAGGTACCTCGCGGCCAATGCTACCTATTATAATATAAGATAGATAGATGTTCTTGGGCACGTTTCCGCTACTCGACGCCTTTCTTGTGGGTATACTGCGTTTTTTGGACTGTTGGCCCTATTCTTGCCAGCCCAGTTCCTCCAAGAAGCGCAGCAATCCTTTATAAATGTTGGTCACCTCCAGAATTGACCTCAAAGATCCGACGTTTCGCGCCTTGTACACTGTCAGCTCATGACAGTCCAAGTCTAAGTCTGATTGACTGTTTCCTCGCTCCCTCGGTAGGTGATACTTAGAGTGAACAGATTTTTGTTTAGTAGGGTATGCCCTGTTAAGTAGGGCATGTATTCTCCCACCAGTAGCACAGCTGCAGCAGCTGTAACCGTTTCATCTCTCTTAGCTGCAGTGACAGTCTGTGGCCGATGGCGGGTATCACTGCATTGACTTGTTGACATGTACCAATACCAGACTAGTATTTTTGGTGTTCCCTTACTGTGTCCTGGTGCAGTGCCGTGCTTGCGTCAAAGGCAAGATTGGTTCCGGTCCGAAGACCTTTTCTCTCGATCCTCTTTTTGCCAGAATTATTATAATAAAGTAATCATATGTTTATTATTTCAGAATATCACGGGAGACGACCCGTTGCCGACTCGTCCAAAATTATTGCACGTCAGAACTTTGAAGGAGTGCGTTATTAACGTTCACGAAGTAAGTATGCCTCGTATATGGAACGGTACATTATATAAATGTCTTTAAGTTTCGATAGCTTTATTGGCTTGCGTTTGCCATTTGTCGGCCGCGGCGCCGTGTGAGTCATCATGGAATGTTTTCAAGTTAGGATTCTCATGGGTTCTGGTAGTTCACCTAGTGTAATGAGAAACTCTTTGTAGCATAGTCATTAGTATCATATTAGTATTAGGAAGTCTACAGCTGGACATTACCAAGGAAGGAGTATTTTTGCCCATAATTGCGCGTTGTGGCAATCACGGCGTAGCTTCACTGCAGGATGCTGCTCTACATCTACAACCCTTTGTATTTGAGCTGCGTCGTTTCTGCTAAGACACCTAGTACAGACGGAAAAACTATTCTACTCTGCTGGTACCCTACACAGTAGCTTCAAGCTGCACTTATATTTATACCGGATTATACCCTCTTCATGATTACAATTTGCGTAGTACATCACTATCATCATACCAGTTAATAAAAGTCCACTGCTGGACATATGCCTCTCCAAGGAAAGAGGCCCATAACGCCGCGCTAGGCAAGTGTGTTGGCAATCGCAGAGCACATCTTTCGCGTCGCAGATGCTGCTGCCCGTCCCAGCCCTGTGCATTTCAGCTGCACTGTTTTCGATGGATCTGACCGCTATCTGTCGGTTCTGGTCACTTAGTTGCCTCTGACGACACTTGGTGCAGTGAAAGGTACTGTTCTACTCTTCCGGTACCTCACGGCGTAGTACATACTCTCTTGATATTAGTACCTGCTTCCCCAGTAGCATTAACAATATGGCCGCCCCTCAACTCCATACAAAGTTTGTCATACTAGAATATTTAAATTTAAATACATTTATGGTGTTTCTATTAAAATAATGATTACCTCTAATATCTGTACTGCCTGGCAGTGCCTGCCTGCAGTTGGTAGGCAAGAGACTCTGTTAAACGTCAACGCTTAGTGCCGCTGGCACGTGTTCATATTGTCGTTATCCTATTTGAAGGGTAGAAAAGTCAGTAAAATTACTTGAGAATTTAACGTAATATCTTAAAGTCATGAAGTTGGCAACGCACTTCATATCCATGTGATATACGAACGTCTATAGGCTGCGGTGCGGTTAACTATCAAGCCGACCGTATGCTTGTTTGTCGACTTAGTCATACAAATAATCCTGCACATTCCGAGCCACCAGAAAACGATCTGCAAGATAAGAAATCAGAGTCCCGACTATGGAGTTGTTAGCTAAAATCAAACACGTAATTACAAATGCATAATGGTTAAATTGAAACTCGTAATTTTAATCTTATCATAGTTACCTACGTAACACGTATTGACCTATAAAATAACTAACTGAAAATCCTTGATTACTATTGGAAATCTTTGAATTAATAATTTATTTTATAGATCTGAGTACATAGCGAGGTTATTCTTATTCTAGTGCTATCATTATGTAATTCACTGTTAACCTTTGAACTTGTATGAGTTTTTATGTTCACGTTATCATTCAATCATATTTATGTTTTTAGTGACATTGTTAGGGTAATTTTATAGATCTCAGGTAGATGTAGTACTTCTTGCATGTTCGAATGTTGGCGTAGTTGCACCTGCAATCAGTCAATCTCCTGCAGAAAATCAGCACAAACCGGCAAACGCGCATGAAGTCTCACTAGGTAGATGGTATGATTAAAACTGCAGAATCGCGCTGAACATAAACCGGATATAACCATCATTTGTCTAAATATCTTTTTCAGTCCTTGAATATGATGAAAACCAAATACACGCATATCCAATAATTTCAGTTTCTGTTACGAAGGTTCGTATCATCTCTAGTATTGATTGTTCACGCAATGGGCATTCGTCCATGCACATTCTACGTGTCAATCAATCGCCATTGAAATATGAGGCATTCATAGAATTGTCGCTACGCAGGTGTCCAATGCCAAAGAAAAAATCTGATGACATACTTGATTTATGATTTGATCGTTTTATTTTTTGTAGGAGTGGCGCCCGTGGTTTTTGCTGAAGGTTCGAGTTCTAGAGAACAATATATTTAAAACAGAATAATACATTGAATGTATTATTCTATACTTTATTTAGTTCTATGATAATATCGCTGATAATTAATTAGTATTCATTATAATTTAGTATGATAGAAACCAACCCCGTCTGAAATCTGAAATATAAAATGAAAATAGAGGAAAAAGTTTTAAAATCATGACATTTTTGACAATAATGTTGAGTCAGGATTTTAAAGTATACAATTATACTCTCACTATTTTTTATTTATTATAATTTTGAATTTTGTACGTATGTGTTTCCTTTCACGCAGTAAATGCTGACAGTATCTTGTAATCTGAAAACAGTCGCTGCGATGTAAACGAATACAAAATGTAAAAATTTAAATAAACCGCGATTTAAAGTTGTTAAAAGAATAAGTATTACTATAGTTAAATAAGTTTTGTTAAATCATTATTACTTATATCATCATCATCATCATCATATCAGCCGTAAGACGTCCACTGCTAGAGATAGGCCTCGCCAAGTAATCTTACTTATATACTTTAATAAATTATTTTTAATCAAATTTGAGATGCAGAAATGTATGGTAAAAACAACTTTGATCCTATGAACGCTGAGAGACAATGTCAAGGGCCTTTTGGATTAAAACAATAAATAAGGTAATTCCTTTATTTTAATTCTGAAAGCAAACTCATGTACCGATAAACGGCTGCTTGTTAATGTTGAGCAACACTCGCCACCCCACATGCAATGGATTGCAGTATTTCGTCTTCTTTTTTACGAAATTGAATGGTTGATGCTTCTGTTGTGAACTCTGAGAGTCCTTAAGGCCCCGTCAGCAAGCAAGAAGTGCTCAGAATCTCTCATTCAGATAGGCACACTCATTCATGAGAGTTATTTCTCTATTCTCCGGTGGTACTAGAATTGACATCATAGTAGTATATGACTAGAAAGGCTTTGCAAAGATGTATGCCTTGTCTATGATCTCATAAAAAAATATTATGTTACTGTCCAGTAACAAGTTTTAACGTACTAAAATACGTAAAAGGAGGTTTGTTCGATAAATTTGGTGAACTAGCTGATAAACAAGACTTGAGTTCCGTGAAAGTTTTAACACTAATTTGAATCGGATGTTGTTCACAATTTCATGTATTAAAAGAAGCTCGAAGCTGATTCAAATTATTTTGGAATATGCGTACATTGTTACTGTTGTTACGTACGTAGTTCCTGTACCCTTGAGAGTACGTGGATATATTATAAATTGTCACTCATTAATTTTTTTTAATCGGTCCTTTAGCTAACGAGTTTAATTGAAACAACAGAAAATCTTATATTACTTCTTAATAATGTTAGTTTAGGTTGTAAAAATTACCATGAAACAGTTTATTTTTTAATTTATTGGTATACTATTATCTTATTTTTTATTTATACACTAGCTTTCTGTCTTCAATTTACATTATATTCAGCGAATTCTATGCCAGGAGCAAAAGTAGCTTGTCTTTTACGTGGCTTTCCATAGAATTCAAACTACTAAGTTTCAATTACAAGAACATACAAAGAAACATACTTTAATATTTCATTTATTTTTACCACAGAACAGCAGTGTTCGCTTTGTTGCGCTTTGAAGGGTGAGAAAGGCAGTGAAATTACCGGGTAATGTGATATAATATATTAAGTCACAAATTTAGGCAATGCGCTTGTATATCTTTGGTACGAGAGTCTACAAGCGAGGACGCTGAATATTACGTGGACCATTATTCTTGTCAAATTAAAAAGTAGAATAAAGTAATATAGTATAGTCTATGGAAGTATATATTATGCTAGTTGATTTGAGATTCCCGTTGAATATAACGAAATACATAATCTAATTTATCGTCCATATAGGCTAATGGACGGTTTCTTCTTTGAAATGTGCCACATACAATGCAATATTTACGAGACTGTTTATAATTAATAATCTTTGCCGCGTAAAATTTATATAACACACCAAAATGTGACAGTTGCTTAGGACATGCTATTTTAATCAGCTGACAAAGTCTGTACAGTTAGCAACCGCTTTGTTCGGACACAAAGTCTACAATCAGCTATAATAATGTTACATGACTAGGAAATCTCTTAAATACCATGCCGTAATAATCATCAAAGTTAACTTCTTGTCTGGCACTGATCAAAGTGTTGCAATACCGAACAATGCTATTTTTGTTGTTACCGTAAACAGCTTTGGGTCCATCCGCGTTGTCTCACTTCTGGCCAGAATTAGCGGCCATATGTTTGGGAGTTGTTATGGTAGTAATAATTGTCAACTACCGAACGTTGTTTGCAACTTGCGTTTTCCAGTTACACCCGGCGACGTTGCTGTGTCGCAATGTGACTTTGTTTTATGTCTCTTCAAACATCTACTAGTAGGGATGCATGCAATACAATCTCTAATATTTTAAACTATCTCTTCTTTTATCTATATTTCTTTACTTACACGGTAAAATTGTATTCTGTATTGCGTTCTTAAGTTTCTATGCTTTAATACAAAATGTTTTATAAAATCATCCTGTTGTTGACGTGTAAACCTGGTCCTGATAGCTCTAAACACGGCAAAATAAATATCCCATTTGGTGCACTTGTTCAAAAAATATGAGCGTACATTTCAACTATTCGCATTTATTTAATAACAAGATTTATTGACGATTCTATTTAAATAAAAAGAAACATGTATTGGTACCCAAGAAATACATGCATAAATATAATAAAAAAAATAAAAGAAAAAATGCAACAATAATAAGGTACAAAGACATTAACCGAACCAGGTGTCGTAAGAAACGGCTGAAGTTACGGATCCGACATATGGTGATATACACACCCAACACAGTTCAAATACAACAGGGCGAGAATAAGCAGCAGTAAACTACGCCCTGCGATTGCGACCACTTCTACAACCCTCCCCCCCCCCCATTGCCCCTTTTCTTGGCCAGGCCTATGTCCCACAATGGATGTTGCACGGGTGATGTGATGATGGTCAATCAGAATCTGCATTTGCATGTGTTATTACCTTATTTCCGAATACTGTTATAACGCTGTTTTTATGAACCTTCAAAAGTATTAATTAATTAATGTCCACATGAACCTTACTTTAACCTATATCTACCGCCAAACAGGAGTGTTCTAGATAGAAAGGTGAAAGAGGCAGGAAAATAACTGGGTAATGTGTCATAATATCTTCAAAGTCACAAGGTTAGCAACGCACTAGTGATGTTACAGGTAACGTTTACTATCACGGGGGCAGTATGCTTGTTTGTCGTCTTAGTCATATAAAAAGTGACTCTTTTTATGGTAGCTTCGCCGCTGAACAACTAAAACAAAAGTACTTCTCGTACAGTAATATTATTGATTGAGATTATATACTGTCTCTGTGCCAATTTTCATCCAAATATGTTAAATTGTTCTTGTGTGAATAAGAAACAAATATCTTCCAAACGGTCCATTTTTTTATTTTTTAAAGAATTTTCTGCTCTCAAGTTTAATAAGGAAAATAGTGGAAGGGCACCATTATTTAGGGTTAGTTTATAGCCCAGCATGTTTCTAGATTATTTTTGTTTAGCCACAACCTAGAATCACTGTTTTAATATTTTTCAGACTGGACCAGTGCATTATGCTGCTATATGTAATATAGTATAACTGTTTCTAAATAACAATTTTAGTACCTACAAACCTATTGTTTGTATATATCAATTTCCTAGATGTTACACATTGTTTTTATAATAATTAAATTAAAGGAATAGTTTCTCGTCTTGCGAGTTTGAAATGCAAATAAGCAGGTTGTCCTAGGTAACATCCCTGCCTAAAAGCGCAGACACACACGGCGACACGTGCGTAGATGGAAAACGGCTGACAATTGGCCCGCGTCCAGCGCCCACCTCACGCACACACGCGCGACACCCACTCACCGTGCCTACCCCGGCGTGCATATTTCCCGTTGCTAGTTAAAACAGATTGATAATGCCCAAGTGTCACACGCGGAAAACTTTATTTTTACACCGGGATATTTTTTACCCGGTGTTTGATTTCTCTAATGTACGAAAAGCCATTTTTCATGCCACTGTCAAGGTTGATTTAAGGTTAAGTTATAAATACAATAATCCCCGAGCAAAAGTCGTGTGCGCTATATTTCATTGGTCAATAGAGCTGTTTGTGTCAGCTGGGCTATAGTTAGATGCGACAATGGCATTAGGATGCCAGTCGGAGTATGTATAATGATTTTTTATTGTGTTTAGGTGGCCTCTGCGCTGAGTAGCTTCGGGTCGATTGACGTAAAGCCTTACGGCAGACGAGCGGCCCTCGTCGCGGCTGGGTCACAGTTAATGTAAGTAAATAAATATATCTCAGGAATATCCCACATGATTCCTTCTGACCATCATCATCATACCAGCCATTAAAAGTCGGCTGCTGGACATAGGCCTCTCCAAGAAAGGAGGTTTATTGCCCATAATTGCCGCGCTGGGCAAGCGTGTTGGCAGTCACAGAGCGCAGCTATCGCGACGAGGATTCTGCTGCCCATCCCCGCCTTTTGCATTTAAGCTGCACTGTTCCGGATGGATATACCGCCATCTGTCGGTTCTGGTACCTTAGTCGCCTGTTGCGACATCTGGTGCAGTGGGAGGTATGACCAGTGTATATGTATGTATTATGACCAGCGCACTTGTAAATCTTTGTAGAGCAATTAAAATTGCTCGTAATGATCTATCAATAATATATTTGCGAATAGATTGCGCCAATAATATGATAGTAAATCTCTGAATAAGGTCATCCATCACGTGTGCCTCTTAGTCAATCAATTGTCTTTATTATATTCCAATAAATGTGAACAAACGTAACTGAGGAAACTTATCAATTAATACAAATAATTTCCAGGCCCGATAATGAATGATGATAAAAGAACGATTAAGTAATTTAACGATGTAAGGGATTTGCCGTGAGGTACCGACAAAGTAGAATAGTACATCTCTCTGTACCAGGTGTTGTTAGAGGCGATAAAGGTACAAAAACCGACAGATGGCGGTATATCCATCCGAATCAGTGTGGTTTAAATTCACAGAGCTGGCATGATCAACAATGTCACCTTCGCGAAAGCTGCGTTCTGCGATTGCCAACACGCCCAGCGCGGCAATTATAGAACAAATTCTTCATTTTTCGAGGAAACCTATGTCCAGCCCTGGCCTTCCAATGGCTGATATGATGATGATCATATAAGGGACTGGTGGCGCGAAGGGGCACATTTCGGTCGTGACCGGCACATTTTAAGGATGATACTTCATCAAGATCTTAACGCTATATGTTAAACTGGCAACGTTTGCGGTTTTGACCCACTTTAGGTTGTAGAACTAACTTAATATAATTTATGTTTTAGATGTTATTAGTTTTCCTAATCTTGGATTTTTCTGATCTTACAGTTTAGGCCCTGCGTTTATATATTAGCAATCAGTCAGCTTCTTCTTATCGATATAACATATTATTCAAATGATTTTGAGAATCAGAGAACTTTCATGCTATCTTAGCACCGGCTTTTTACTTCCTTTTCATGATTACTAATGAAGTGATGACATAATTAGAAATTTGTTACCTTTATACTTAATTTCAGCGAAATGTGCAAAATTTCAAGTTTCTAACCTTAATAGGCCCTGCGTTGATATTTCAGTTGGGCTTCTCCTTTTATATACATAGATGTATATAAAAGGAGAAGTTGACTGTCCTGTCTGTCGTTCTTCAGCAACTTGGCCAAAAACCAGTTTATATGTATATGTAACCTGAATCCGATCAATACCTGTATCATTAACACATTTGCTTTTATATTAATATTAACACACGATGAAAAAAAAATTGTCTTTATTTGAGAATACTGCGCGAACGGATGAACAATTGGATAACGGATGTGCAATTCGACACAGTCAAATTAATATAATAATAATAATTTATTAATTTACTCCATAAAATACAAAAACTCTTACAGTCAATCCGGGTAACATTGTACCATTCATATTCACCATGAAGACAGTTATTGCAATCGATTAATACGTTAATCTCGGCTGAATTTGTTTTACAGTATACGAAAAAGGATAATTTAAAGTATCCCTAATAAACTAAAAAACTTAATTGATTACACTGATAGGCTAAAACGACGGCAGCTGTACTAGTATAAACTGTGTTGCATCTGCTTAGTATGAAGAAAATGTGTATGAAACTATTTATTTTATATGCACTAGAATAACATTAAATTAACTTAAAAAAAACCATAACACATACAACTGTCCGAAAGAACAGACTTAAATGGAGTAAACATTAATTAATTTGTCTTTTATAGGACAGTATTAAAAAATATATATTTTGGTTGAATTTTAACCACCCGGCGACTAGTATTAAACAATATACTTGCTATTATATCGCATAGAAAACGACCCAAGAGCAATAAATTAACAATCTGTATTTCGTCTGCTTGTATGACCACATGAACCGTAAAGACGGTTATTTATTGGACGGGCCGAGGTACTGAACCCAACGTAACCAGCCATTAAAACAAATAACATAATTAAATGCCGACGTTCCGTGCCAATACAAACAAACCATTTTAATAGCACCGACTTGTCTTAAACTGTAATTAATAAATCAATATATTGGGGATGTACTGATGAAATATCAAGCATTCTTTTTTATGGTCCCACCATGGGTAAAACGCTGGCACAGTGCAATACCAGTCCCACCAGAAACTGCAAGTCGATCGATTTTAGGTTACCCATTAATATTGGTATTTGCAAAAGTTCTCACTTTTTATTTATCTTAATTTTTAATAATCTAGCCTTTTTTGGGTGACTCAGAATAGTAAAACTATGTCTATAGCTACCTAAACAACCAGGTGAAAGTATATTTTACTAGAGATATTTTCTAAAATTTTTGCGTTTACCAGTCTTATTCTTATTCTTAAAACCTGTTGAAGATTTAGTTAACTTTTTTAGTAAATATTTTATTACGGGTTTTATTTTACTCGAGTTCCACCACGAAACAACGTGGTAACGAAACAACGAACTTGAAGTAAAATAAAGCTGGTTTTTAATTAAGATAGTTTTTCAAATTAGCTATATTTTTGAATTTAATCACTTTTACGTTATGATTTGTTGTAGTGTATTTTATGGTATAACGTAGGTTATATGAATCAATAACACAATTTTACGATTCTCGATCAAGACATAGCACCGGAACGTAAAAATTACCCATAAAATCTAGTTCATACATATGATGCATACATATATAACAGTATAATTATCAGTAGCAGATATTTTGTTAGGAATCAAGTAAATAAGAAGATCCAATGTTCTATTGAAATACTACAATACGACCATAGTGGATAAAGATGTACTTTGTTCAAGGCCGGCGGAGCTGGCTACATATTCTGTTAATTTTCTTTAATAAGATATTAACCTCATCATTATCATCGTCATCATCATAATTATTATTATAACCGTCATAATTTATTTTCATCATCACAGCATCCGCTGGACATAAGCCTTCTCCAAAAGGGAATTTTGACCATAAGTCTCGTGCTAAGTCAGCTTATAATAAAATATGGTAGTCCAATATGTAGAAATCAAGTCTATCAATCCCTCTACACCTCAAAGAGATGAGAGGTGATTTAGTTTCGGAAATTCTCGAGGACACGGACCGTGTAAAAGCGCCACAAGTTTTGTTGGCTCGTTTGTAAGTCAACGCCTGTCGCAGAAGTTCAGTGAGTCAACTCGAGTTTCGACTCGTCCCTCGGTCAGAAGCCATTTAACTCGAATTGGAAGATTCTCTTTCACATCCACCAGTAATAACAGTAAGATGAGATGATGCCTGCACGTCGAGGGATCTGTCTGTATTATATTTTTACTCATTTCTGTGTTGCATATAGGATACTGAAGTTATAAAAAATTCGGTATTAAACGCTAAGTTCAAAATCAGGTATGAATTTGAAATAAGTTTTTAAAAATTTATCTGTAGTCTTGTGTTACAAGTATTTTGATAATAATTAAATAAAATCCTGTTTCTACAATAAAAATACTTTTATTTAGCTTTTACATTAAGCCGACAAGAAGTAATTTTATTATAGAACGGCAGCATCCCGCGGTTTCACCTGCTTTTAGTTGTAGAACTCTCATATATTAACTTTGCATCCTCCCTTCACTCCCTTTAGTGATGATTTTGAAAAAATATTCTACACGTGTTTCATGACTTTTCATGAAAAACCTTTATACTGAATTTCATACGAATAACTTCAAAAATAGCAAAGCTTCATACATACTTTGTACCCCTATTTTACCCCTTTAGGTGGTGAATTTCTAAAAATCTTAGCGCACCCCTTTTTCTTAAAAGTCATCTGTGAAAAAAATCAGGTTTCTAACCCTTACAGTTTAGACCCTTCATTGATAATAACAGACTGTCAGCTTCCCCTTAATATATAGATAATAATGAAACACTAACATATGACCTGAAAAAATATGTAATCTTCTGGATTAACTTTTATTGTTAATATTATAACTATTATACTTAAAATGTTGAGAATCAAGTGCTGCGAATCACTTACGTATTTCCAAGGAAACACTTAGCAATTGATATCAAAACAAATGCGTCTAATAACATGTTAATTGTCCAATCTCAGGGTCCAGGTGTTATTTCAATAATAATTACTCATTAATTTAGATAATATCAAAGTGCAATGTATCGAACGATGAAAATAGGGTGATCTCAGCATAACGCCCTCTACTAGAACAATTTCAGGAAAAAACTATATTATTCTCACTCGAAGCATCCAACAGTTGATGATTTCTAATGCTAAATATGAAAAATTAATGGTAAAGCAAAGAATGTATGAGAACTATTTTAACTTATATGCATCAGAGAATACCTGTTCTGAAAAGCCAAAAGAAGAAGTTTATTCCAGGTAAATTGTATAAAACTTACAATAACACCCACACAAATAATACTCAAATTTAAGTACATGTGTAAATTTATTGGATTGTTTTTGTCGCTCCCGTCATCAAAAGAATAAAAGAGAGACGAATACTGACGAATTGTTGGACGCAAGCTTCGTTTGTGCACACGACTATATGCCATAAGACTATACGCCTTAAATATGTTTATCCTGTTTATTCTTTTCAGTGCCGATAAGATCCTGAAGCAGTTCAACAACAGCAGGGAGTACCAGGTGTCGGTGTATAGCTCGTATCGACACGGGGTCGGGCGCGTGACTATCTGGTTCGTCCATTATACAAGCTAACACAATAAAAAAAAACTAGTTTCATAAATTTTCTTCTTACACATTTTTATAAATTATGACCTTTTTATATTCTTATATACTACACATATCTTTATAAAATACCTTTAGAACCCTGTCTTAATTTTACATATTTATCATAGTGCTTCATATTATATCACTCCTAAATTAGGACTGCAACTGAAAATAATATATTTTCTCCAATTTGATAAACATCATCATTATTTCCAATCTAAATGTCGAACTCTTTGAGGAATATTTTCACAGTTTTCTCAAATTAGACCTTCAATTATTTTTTAAAATTTTAAGCAACATCATAACTTACCCCTTGGTGTAGACCACATCAACTCAAAATGATATATTTCCTCTAATTCTATAAACATCACCGTTTATTTGTCCACCATTTATTAGTTTAAATGTCGAATTCTTCCAGGAAGATTTCAACAAGCATGTTGAGAAAAGTTTTCTTTCGGAATGAGTACGCGAATCATAAATCCTAACGCGCGCTAACCTGGTAATAACGAAAGGTCTACATAAAATTTCAGTTTGGATTGATGTGGTCTTCATCTAAAGGTAAAATAAAAATTAAATTAAAAAAAGAAAACTTAACGAACTTAATTCGAAACAATAGTGGTCATATGAGTCCAGTATTAAACGCAAGTGAAATTGTACACCAAGTTGTGAAATACGTTACAATAATAACAATAGGTAATAATGCACAATAGTGGGTGTTTTTATCACATAATTCTACTTCTTCTTTCTTGTTCAACCTTAGTGACGGAGTAAAGATCTAGTATTTTGAGGAGACACGAAGATTCATAAAAAAATGTTTTTTTATATGTACTCATATTTATTCATATACACACCTAAATAATAGATATATAAGATTTACATTATATATTTTTCTTTTCAGGAGTGGTGCTTTATTGACGGGAAGTTTAGTTTTATATTTCTTACAAAACAATATTAAAACTAAGTCCTCGTTGATTTAATTTGCTTGTTAGTCATTAAGCGCAAATTAATGTTATTCTTTACAAAATTAACAAAAACCGTATGTTTAAATAAAGTTTGCTATATACTTAGGTCACGGTCAAGGGTTTATGTTTTTGAATTATGTAAACTTTATTGAAATAAAAAAACAAATCCAATCCATCCAACCAATGCATTTATTTAGGCCTTTAGAACGTGTCAATCAAGAGGTTTGAATATAACTCGGTGGCTTCTAGATATTATTCTTAACAACTCAACATCAAAATAAACTGCATTCAATCTCTTCTTTCTCTTGTTTATACTCATTTGTTTCTTTTAAATAAATATACGCCCATTTTTTATCTGACTTCCGTGAAGCCAGATTAAACTAGTTTAGTTAAATTCATCAACAAAAGGTTGTTAGTTTAGTTTTTAGAGTTTACCTTCTACCCGTACTTAGGTATGTCCACAAGTATATATAGTTTAATATAACGTTAAAAGTATATACCGACTATAACACGTCCATAGCTGAAAAAAGTAAAAGGGTCCCCGGGAGATTGACAATTTTAGTGGTTTTTGTCATAAAATTATAAATAATATAAAAGTTACATAATCAGCAATCGCAGAGCGTAGATTCGCGACGGGGAACCTTTTAAACTTTCTCGGTCGAATTCGCTATAAGCTACGCTGTTTCATATAAGTACGCCGCTCTTTCTTTTATCTTTTCCTTTCTAGTACCTCGGTCATCTCTTCCGACATTTAGATGTGGGTACTATTCTATTCTATAGTAACCCACGCCCATAATTACAAGGACCGGAATGCGTGAAGAATGATAGTCAAACAACGCACCGTTTAACTCATTAAATTTATATTGCCCCACGCAAACACAGTGTTTTCATCATAAAATTAAGTAATACATGTTAACAAAATATCCACACAAATAAATTCCAGAACACAAATAGATACATTCCAAAAACCGTTACTTCATTACCTATTTTATAGTTTTAGAATCGGCTAAAGCGATAAAAGCAGTGGCGCTTCCCTGATTTACGACGTGTTGTATTGACTTTTCCACGCAAAGTTTGCGTTCAGTTGATGTAGGTAGAAATTAAAAATAACCCGTTAATAGCTTCCATCAATCGCGTTGGACGCTGATGTATTAAAAAATGTATTTAGAGTAATCTATCTTCCAGCACCACCCAAACAATGGATAGACTAAACAGTCTTTATAAACCGTTTCGTAATTAAGGAATGTCTCTTTACAAAACTATTTTGTCATTTTTCAACATTGACATAAATATGATAAAGTTTTAAGTTATTGGTAATGTTCAGTTAATTAAAGTCGAGCCACGACAAACATAGCTCTTGAAACCTAAGCCGCGTTGATTTAGCCATGCGGTGCAGTCACGGAAGCGTCACAAACACGGCGCCGCCCGGTTGTGCAAGTGAGCTGTAATGTAAATCACGCATGTCAAAACTCCGCCCGCTCCCTCCCCCGCCACAGGCAACCCCAATGCGCGCTGCCGGCTACATCTATAGCTTACAAAACAAACGCCGGTAAACACTTACACAGATCAGTTAGGAAACAGGTAAATTATGCTTCTAATCGCAGACGCAAAAAGGTGTTTTTGTAAGATTCGAAAATGGAATGATAATGAATGAACGTATAGCCATCTTAACTGTTTGTTCCTGCATTTTCTAGATAACACAAGGGATACGATTTGGATATGATTGATTCTAAATCTAGTGAAGTATTCGTTTGCTGGTAATTTTATCATGTAATACATATGATGTTGCTGCACTAATTAATCTGCAGGCCACTTGACGGGTCAGCTTTCGACAGATATATGGTGTTTGATGTCAAGTCAATAATTACCTATTCATTAGCCTCAATGAATATGTAAGTATTGTACAGAGGATTTAACCCCCACCACAAAAAACCTCTAAATGAAAAAAAATACTTATACTGGTGGGTTCTTTACTCCCAACTCCGTTGTTGTGATTTACATCAAAGCGATGGTGCGCTTATTTAATCAAAGTATTTAACATCAATAACAACTTAGGATTCAAGGGACTATCAAGTAAATTTAATTTTATACATTTATTAAAGATTTCACATAAAAAACAACTATTTATTTATTGAGTTGACTGCGTGTCAAGAAGCTTTAAACTTTTGTGTTACTGTTATCTAACAACAACCTGATTTAAAATATAATACCTGTATATATTTTTAACGCCCAGATACAGGATAAACATAAATGTTTGTCCTGGATAGGGATAGAACCCATGTCCTCTGGCGCATAAGATAGGAACAATGCCGAATGCGCAATCGGTCCCGGCAAATGGAAAAATAAAAGCAGATTGGATACAATGATATGAAACAGTATGCGCAAGTGAAAAGTCAATAATAAATAAAATTTTGTTATGTATATATTTTTTTGTATTAATTTAATTTACTATTTTACCTGTAAACTTATAATACAATAAACATTTTAAACAGACCAAGAGTATATTAATTTTTTCTATAGTCTACAGCCTACAGCCTAACCGACAGCTCATCTTTTAGAGTTTGTACCTACTCTATTAATAACATGGAATCTTAGACCATGACAGACTTATGTCCGAGTACAGCGTGAAATAAATTAGCACTCAAAATAAATATCTCAGCTATACAGTTTTCTTTGATCTCGATGCATTATAATTATTTATAGTTATATTGATGCCAAAATATGAAGTATCTCGTCTCAAAAATTTGACAAGAATGGATTTATTAGTAACATGACCGCAAGCGCGGATCCACCGTTGTGGGCACGATGGGCATGACCACAACCTTAATAGACTTGTGAAGTCACGATATGCCTTATTAAAATTTAAAAAAACAATGAAACATGAAACGTGTGCGATTCATGAAACGCAGCAAAGAACTATAGACAAAATACTCTCATGTCATGACTTATGTCACATTTATGGCAACTTATTACCGCCAAAACTTCCGAGCCGCATAGCGAGGCGTGCGCGTCGCGGCTTAATTGCGCTGGCCGACTTTACTTAATACTTACATCGAAACGCCAAAACGCTGAGTCTGTATTCAAGCAATTATTATCAGAGGCGACAGAGCAAGCAAAAGAGCTGGATGTTACATTAAAATCCATTAAGGTCCAAATATGAGGCGAAATCGGTGGAAGAGTACTTTCGGAAATCAATCTACATACCTCTGTTGGATTCCATTATTAATGATTTGGCAAGATTGTCTCCGGAGGTACTCGACTTATTTCATTTGGGAGTTTTCCTACCAAACCCTAATGTGAGTCTCACACTCACTGACTGGGATATCGATATCGAGATAGTGAAAGTAAAAAAAGTGGTCCAGATGTACCGCCTATTTATTAACGATTGTGAGTCAACTGTCATAAATGAATACCGACTCTGGATGACCAAATGGAAAAGAGAATATAAAAACAATTCAGCCGTACCAGACACGGTAGCTCATCTCATTGAAGCATATCACCAAAATTTGTACCCCTACATAAAAAATATCTTACAAATACTGGCAACTCTTCCGGTCAGCATAGCTACCGCAGAGAGATCTTTTTCTACTCTTCGCAGAATAAAATCTTGGTTGCATGCCTCAACGGCACAGGAAAGATTATCCGGGCTAGCTCTCCTAAATATACACAAAGATGTGAACCAAAAAAGAAACGTAAGCTTGCATTGTATTTGTAATTTACGTAAGTACCTTAATTAGATATTCTTAGAAAATGTAAAAAATAAACTAAATCTCGGCTAGTGTATCTCACTTGCTGATCTCACTTACATTACTTCTAATACAACGCCAAGATACCTATCTTCGACTCGTACTTAGCCGATTTTCTAGTAGCTGTGACCACAACCTTTTTTGAGGACTGGATCCGCGCTTGCATGACCGTACACACCCCGAGCTCTGAAACCCGTTACTTACGAGTATACTTATACTCCCGTCATTTTAATCGGATCTAATTGATTTTTTTTTCGCATATTGATGCATCATACTTCACATTACATTAAATAAAATATATATAAAACAAGCTTTGATCCCCGGGTACTTCTCTTTATCACGCATTCTCTTAGCGAAGGGTGTCAGATTTCATCATTATCCGTAATCGTCAGTGATGATGAAGATAAAATGTTCCACCGGTTATGACGTGAAAGAGTAATTATCAGACATACACTATCTTTCGCACTTATAATATTAGTACATTTATCATCTAACTTCTCATAAATGTTATAATACAATATATTCTGAAGATAATTGGATCAGTGAAGACCTGACATCGAATGATCAAATCATATTTCTAAAATTACTACATATGCAGGAAGTTTCTACGCGTGCTTTGCGTGGTGTCATAGGATATTACCTACAACAAAAAGTAATTTAATGTGTTACCACTCGCTTTGTTTAAATATCGTTTGACGGTACACTTGACTGTCACTATTGGTCGATCGTCTGACCAAAAACGTGCAATTCAATTACGAAATAATAAATATTAATGGGGTTATGGAAAACCAATAAAGTGAATAAAATTTTATAAGTATATTCCCTATTATTAGGATGTCATAAGGAAGGAAAATGAACACATAAATTAAATTAGATATACATAAACATATAGTGCGCGCTAAATGAGGAGATCTGTAATAGAACCGAATTTACTAATATAGCCCGGCGGATTAGCAAGTTGAAGTGGCAGTGGGTAGAGCACTTTACACGCAGAACCGATGGAGTCGTAAGGTTCTTGATTGGAGACCACGTACTGGCAAGCGCAGAGTAGGACGCAGCGGCACCCACAAGATGAACAGACGATCTGATTAAAACCGCAGGATAACGCTGGACACAGGCCGCATACGATCAGTCCTATTGGAAATCACTTGGAGAGCTATATCCTGTGTGGACGTTTTTCAGCTGATATGATAATGATGATGATAGTGCGCGCTTATGCAGTTGGACTATTATTACGACCGACAAAATTCTTTTGTTAATGTAGCTCACATTCCAACGAAAGAATCGTAAATAATGGTTAACAAAAACACAACCGCATTATCATTTTGATTCACATTAAGACGTAATAGAAAACAAAGATTCACTTTTATTGTGAAATTCAGGAAGAGATTTATCTTTTTACAAGCGAAATACATTTGCAGTCGTATCAGCAATGAAAGAATAAAATCGATTTAGTGATTGTAGCGAAAAAAATATCTTCTGACAAATCATTACTTGCACTGATATATATTTATATATTTTTTTTTATGAAATCACACAAAAATTTAGCTTATACATCATAATTTCACCTCCTAGCAAACACCAATGAACTCTGAATTTCGCGGGTGTCGTCTAGATACGAATAAAATTATTTATATTCCATTGAAGAACATCTGTAGCACATAACACATGCCTCAATCCGGTGCTGGCTTCAATATTTTTAACAGAGCATATGTCGTAAGAAATATAGTCCGTCAGATCGCAGTCCGGGAACATGGTCACGAGACTGGTAACAAATGGGGATGCGCAGGCGCGCGCGTCACGGGTGGCCTTCCCTTGCACCAGACCTATTGTTCACATTCGTCTGTAGGGCTACAAACATCGACGGAATCTATATTCATTTGCACTCTTAATGTATTTATACTATAACAATTATGTAATTGTATACTCCTATTTTATTTTTTTTTTGCGCGTAATCATACCTTCCTCCTTTTATTTCCTCAAATATTTAGTAATTTTACATAAAGTATAAAGCCAAATATTTTAAATTATCCAGGGAACAATTTATAAGATTTTGAATTCAGTAAGCAATACAACGTATTGCTATAACGTGTACAACAATCTTTAGGGTTAAGGACAAGAGAATTCAGCAGATCAGTCATTCAACTAATGCTTATAATAAACATGAGCCCCTGAGTCATCTCCTGGTACCAGCCCTGGCTACCGTCAAGATCCATTGTTCACGTGTCTGTCCAACTGAAAAATGTACTCTATTTAATTTCTTTGGCAGCCGCCGTCGTCAAGTATATTTTCATTTGGAGATGCGTGGGCCGCTTCGATATAGCAGCGGCAGGCGACTGAAGCCGATTTTTATTACGTACGCGATACAATACTGTATTGTTTTATCGGCGTATAAAACATACATAGGTCTGTGATAATTCTACCTGTGGCAAACGAAGAAGAAAATATACTCAAAGTCAATGGTAAATGTATGTGTTCATGACCATGTAATATCTAGGCAAATCATCTATTTTTGTCATTGGCTCATATTTGAAAATTATCTTATATTGTTAAACATGTGAACGGTGGTAGTAATAAAATACCTTATCTGCGAGCTCTCTAAAACCGCTAAAACCCTACCTATTGGACCGCTAATGCTAACGTTAGTATTCCAATTGAATACTACATAATCGAATGTACACCAAATGTTTTTGAAAAGCAGGCTGTGTTTTCTTTTTGTCCCTTTAAACATTGATCTCATTAAAAACCCTAAAGAGCAGACTATTCAAAGCAGCCCTTCCAGCATCGATGATCGATTGGATTATAAAGAACAAATTATCAACCGCTGCCTCGCCGGTCACTCGGTGATTTTTCAGTGGTGCGACGATACCCGACCGGTGGCCCAGGCTCAGGGTTAATGATCAGCGTCGACGCGGACGCGGGTTATATTTGTGGTGATCACGCACTAGGCGGGTGCACACACGCAACGACGCACTTCCTACTGTGAGACACTCGACTGCGGCTACGTCATAACGACATCTCGCTTCCTCTTGACGGAAAACTTCAAAGCTCTATTATACGTCAACTGACGTAACAATGTTATAAGACAAACAGTTTCACAAGTCTACTCACGACACATTAAGCTAATCAAAATATTTACACATTAAAGACCTTCGCTAATTGAAGATTTCTATCGTGAACAGAATCGAGTGAATAAAGGGTAGATATAATTATATATTACCTGTAATAGAATCTGTTGTAATTTACGTTCAGGGTTCTTGTTTATGGCTGTCATATTTTATTGGTTCAATTAATAAACCCAACTGATATCGGCCGAGACAGGCATCAATAATGCTATGTCTTGGCGAAGGTATTTTCCGCGCCGAGTGCCAAACAATAGGAGCGCAGACATTTCAGGAGCACCGATTGAACCACGGTAAATAAGTCAGCAGTAACTGCAATAACTACACGTTTGCATCCATCCAACTACCGATGTAAAAAGCGGGGTTGTTAATAAGTTTAGATTTTGGTGCGGTGTTTTTTGTATGACGGCTGCACTATGATGATCCTTAGCTATAGGCGATTGATCATCAGCTAATTTCCCACTTATCGTATTCTTTTAAGTTTTTAGTACAGGCTTCCACAACTACAAATAATTTAATTTGATGATATAATAGGCGAACCTCAGGTTTCACATATAAAGTAAAGACCACTCAAACCTAAATCAAATTCTTCTCCCCTTGCCGTCTTGTTGTCTTGTCGGGGGTGCCCCCTTTTGGCAACTTTACATGGCTAGGTCTAGTGGTCTACCGGCTATACAGAAAATAAAATTGACGGTACTGTTTAATAAGTGTACTGCGTTGAAGAGGCGACAGCGTTGCGACAATCTATGATGTATATTTACGACGCACAGGTGCCACGTGTAATCAAACCCTTCATGGCCACGTTAAATTAAAACTAAATCGCTTGTGTCTTATGCCGGTCTCATTTATTACTAAAAGCTTTTTTTCTATTCTCTTAATTGACAAAGGTCTCATACAAAACCTCAAAACAAATCTGACGTTAGATTGATGCGCTGAAGGTGCGCCATGGCGTAAATTTATTTATAGCGATTAATAAAAAGATATCGTTACTAACTAGTTAGTCAATTTTTCATAGGTGTTTTGTATACACTTAAAACACACACTTTCCTTTATTATGATTTATCTCTTACATGTATAAGTGAAAATATATATATTTTTAATTAATTAGGTTTTTTTCAAAACTCAGAATAATACAATTTTTTTTAGTGTTTGCGTAACGTACGACACAAACTGAGCATATAATCGTGCTCGTAATTAGATGGGTACTTTGTGAGAAAACACCTTTCAATATAATTATTTTATATAGATATTATATGTAACCAAAGCATAAGATATTAGCTAACAACAAAACATATCTGCAATTGCATATTAACATTTTTTTTAAATAAATGTACGCTGTGAAATAGTATTTATAAAATAAATGTATCGGGCTATGAATCGTCGATATGACTCTCTAATTTGAGTTTTAATACGTTTATAATATCTGTATTTATTAAAAAGTACATATTTTTATATTTTTTAAAACCATATTTATTTATTATAACTAAATTATGCGGATTTGCACTTTACCTACCCTCGCATCGACGTGGAGTGGACACAGGCGTGTTTATATTTATTTATATCGAATAGCCAAGTATAAGAACCAATTCCGTAAAGGAAGCAATCACCGCCGATTAATTAGTAATAAAAAATGTTATGACAGAGCCGGGCGAGTGACGGCGCGCCGCCACTAATGACATTTGTGCGCAGCCACATCCCGCCGCGGCCGCAAGGACGCGTCACCGGCCGCACCAGCTATTTCGGGGCCAGGTTATTCCTGAAAGCTTATTACATTGTTTTATTTCTGGCTGCAACTGTCCACAGGGAAGTGCGTGCCTATTAGCGGCCTATGGCCTTTGGCTTTTTTCCTTGCTTATATTATATCACGTTGTGTAACATTTTATATTTATAGATGTTATAATTTAATGCGCGTATAATGCGCTCTAAAATACGTTAAATTTAGAAAATGCGGGTAACTTTAAGCGTTTTGGGATGAATGTGGCCTACACGACAAAGTGACTATACTTAAATTATTAGGCTTGTATTGAATATTTTAATTGAAGATTTTTCTATAGACCTTTTTTCTATACCCATATTTATAAGACAACTTTAACCACGGTATATTAAACTTTTTGCATTCTTAATTCCCATTTAACCTCGCGGCAACCATTCTCAAAATTAGCTAAAGATGTTGTGCCAGGATTTAAAAGTTACAGCCCCTTCACAAAATTTTTAGTTTATTTGTGATTTTCATTTTATGCGTTCGCATTTCCATACACGCAGTAGGTGCTGACAGTATCTTAAAGTTCTTTGTTATTTTAAAGCCATTATAAATAAATTAGTTTAATTATGAGTAGTGAACGTGTAAATTAATTAGAAAATTAATATATACCCAAATTTTTAAGCAGCATAGTTTGTGGGCCTACGTTCAAAAGTCTAAGTATTCGACCTCTACAGTTTAAAACAGGATAATATACAACTGTGTAAAAGTTTATTGTAAAATAAATATTCCGTGCAACTGCTATAATGCTTTTCAATTCTACTTCTGAAAAGTAGAATTGAAAAGCATTATTTTACAAATTAGTTAAGTTATTTCCCAAGAATAAAGACTTACTAATGTCGTTGTACTATTAATGAGCTATAAACTAAATTACACGAATCTTCAAAGTATTTTCTCTGAGCTTTTATTAATCAGATCAACATCAAACAGAATGTTATCGGAAATATCTATCGTGACTAAACCGACAGATTGCCAAATAGTTTGACGGGGAAATGGCAGATATAAAATGTTCCAACAATAACTGGCGTGACTCGCTTGTTTCTGGGGCTTCAAGAGAACGAAAAGAAACGTAATGGTAGAATCTTTCTTTAGAATTATTTAGCCAGACAGAAAATGTTTGCTAGGGCCTAGTAGAAACACAAGGTGAGCAAGTCCAGGAATTTCATCGGTGGAAATTATTGTGGGAATATTCTACCGGGTACAGAATTATAATTTTCATAAATAACTTTAAGGTCTGTATATAATCAAAAGTCTATATACTTTTGGTAATTTGTTATGTCCAAATGATACATCGTAGGTAGTCGTCTGGAACGTAGAATAGACCGTAGACCGTACATGATCGCGAGACTACGTTCTTGCGATTGCCACCACAAATAAAAATGATGGGCGAAGAACCTGGTCAAGCAATGAAGTTCTAGCAGTTTTGATATTATTGACCAATTGAAATAGGGATCTACTGTTAAATAATACAATAATTAGCCTACGAGATATCCATTCATCTAAAATCGTAAATATATAGCCAAATTTTATCAAATCAAATCCTTTTTTAAAGATAGTGATTATTTTACTTTAAATTTATTAATTATATTTCAACTTGTACTTAAATTTTAAGTAAGAAAACCTTTAAGCATGTATTCATACTTTAATTTTAGTGGAACAGTGTATAGTCATTACCCTTAAACATTATAGTAGCATCGATACAGGTAAGATTAATGAAAGGATTGCCTGATTATTTTAACAATTTATATGGATTGGTTACTAAATTGATATTTCTAATTTGAAATTTAAGTACACGTTGAGTATAATCAATAAATCTAATCTATAAAATAATCACTACTTATAATAAGTCTAAGTTCTAAAATGAAACAACAAACGCAATGACTCCAGTTCAATTCATTTGAACCATAGCATGTCAAACAGCAAAACATTTGCGCGGAGTGAAACAAGCAAGCCGATATTGTTGATGTTTGCTTCTGGCGAGCGTTTGTGCGTGCTGACTGACAAGTGCTTACTTTGTATGATTAGAATACCTCCGATCCGGCGTCACAACCACACTGCTCAAATGTAAATTATAAACTTTTACAATAATTCTACCTATTTATTTTCAAACAGCTGAACAAACTTAGTTGTTTTATTTGGAATTTGATATGCATATACAGAGAAATTAATTAGGCATTTGCCCTATATTATATAGGAAGCATTTATTTCTCCGGCTTAAAAAGTAGAATGTGGCTTATATAAGTAATAATAGTAATAGTACCCAAGATTACAAACAAATAACTTTAGGACACAGTCTAGCTACATCCGATTTCTGAAAAGAGGTCAATCGCCGATCCTTACACCGGGTAGTTCGGAAAACTGCGAAACGATTTCTCGTCCAATGTACCTTAGTGTCTCGACCAATGTGAGTTACCAGCAACGACTTATGGCTAATGAAAACAGCACGCAGAACCAACGGCCGATGGTTCCTTAAATTTCTGAAATGCAGGTCAAGCGTAGCCAAATATCACCCACCAGGTGAACAGACGATCTGACTAAACCCGCCAGGTCGTGCTGATGGCAGGCCAATATTTCATGACACATATAAAATTTCGCTTCGGGAAAAAATCTAAAGCCGAGTTCAAAGCTATAAACCATGCAGGTCATTACAGTCTACAACTCCACGTAGGTGTAAATGATTGATTAACATTTAAACTTCATTATTTTTCACATTATTATAAACAATTTGATAATAAAGTAAAAAGTTGACATATATAATGAAAAAATTATCATGCCAAACATGATTTTATAAGAATATGTTAATTGAAACGAATTGGATGGATATATTTTGTTAGATACTGCGGCCAATAACCTAACCTAACCTAACCTAACCTAAGTAAATATTTGCAACATCTATATAATATCAAAAAAAAATTAAATTAGGCCATTAATAACTTTAAAAAAATCAAAATGCTAAATACTTATAATTGATTAAGTACTTAACGAACATACAGTCAAATCAAAAACTTTCCTTTTAAGTCTATGATATAACGTTTGTGCCAGATTGGCGACAAAACGGGATTATATTACATTTCATCGACAATAATAGTCAACTTTCTTCTTGAAAAATCTCTGGAATTATGTGTATATTGGATATATTTTTATATATATGTCACACCTGACAATATTTAGATGTCTCAGAGCTGATGACTTCGAACAGTAAATATTTAACAGCCTGCGTCACACACCACTGGTAATCTACCACCTACGAAAACATTATATTTAACTTCCACCTGGTCTACACGCCCACCCAGTTCTAGCATATATATTCCTAAAATGCACACACTTAAGCATATTTATAAGTATTAACATTAAGGAACATTAAGGTCAGATACATATCGTTGCAACACAAGTCAATCCCTAGACCGACCGACTGACGATTACAAAATGTACATCACCTACTCATTAGGTACATTAGTCAAACGATGCTAAAACAATGTTTTCCGTGTCTTTCTGATATAACATCGTGATTTTCACGCGTAAACAACACGCAAAAACCCACGAGAAATGCGAACGCACTAGATAGCCAATCCATCATCCCTTGTCACATTCCGATCTTCGCAATGTCTAGCTTCGTCTCACTAGTATTCTGTCATTGTTTTTTTTAAGTAACTACGATTACGCTTCGGACTTAAGAATTTACTGCTCGAGAATAATGATAGATAAACAATCTCGATAGGCCCGAGAGCACAGATAGCAGCGATCCTATTTTGTGCGCCATTCGTCGCGGGCTCAATCTCCACCCAGAACACACATTTATATGATGATATTTGTATTTGTTTTGTATCTGTTTAAATATATGTATTTAAGTAATAAATCTGTATTTCCTCTGTTGTCTGATGTTCGTATACAAGTGCTTCTGATATGTGGCTACAACTTTATAAGTGTCACAAACTGTATTATGAACACTACTTTAATTTATACACCAAATCTTCGACCGCAGCTTCGTACATGTATATATAGTATTACAGGCTTAAAGTTAACCGTGGCACCCTACAAAGTTTGATGGGTATATATGAGAAATATAAAATTTTTGACGTCTCCGACAGTATTGCTATCGTGTGCACATAATAAATCTTTTTATTTAGTACATGAAATATAAGAAAAATCGGTAACTGTGTTTATCCTAAGGAGATAAATATATACGATCTTTTTACAATGTACAACTCCGTAGTAAATTAATTAAATAAATCTCGTAATATTTAGCCAGTATTTGCAGTTTAAAATCATAAACATATTTAGTTACGACATCACATTACAAATCTTTGAACTGTTCTGGTGTTCTGTGCTAAGATATTAGACAATTTAAGCTTCACCTAAAATTACTCTATTCATTGCTGCGATTACAACTTATCTTTTTTATTGCTATTGAAGCCTGCATTATCCGATAATTAAATCCTTTAAGTAATTTACATATTGTAAGCACTAAGCGCACAGACAGCGGAAGCGACTTCATAACAACATGCACAAAGAAGAATAATACGCAAATGTTAAATCGTACGAAGTTTCCAAACCCTACGATTGCTGTAATAAACTTGTGCACGTGCCATATGAAATGTTTATCGCTTAAATAACCATAAGAAATTATGGAGTTGCCAATAACTATTATAAAAGCTATAATCTTAAATTGGAAACCGAAAATACTAAGAGCTTTGAATTCACATTTTAGCACGAGGAGTTACTTTAAACTCAAGTGGAGTGTTACCTTTATCGTTGAACACTCTGATAATATAGATTTTTGTACATGCTGCCCACGTTTGCCCACGAATTTTTTTTATTAGCTTACTAAATTTATTCCTTTTCAGTGACTTTATATGCAATAGTTTTGGAGTGGTACCTACACACTACACTTCCGTTTTAAATAACGCCGTCTTTCTACATATTATACAATTTAAAATTATATTTTCATCGCACAAGTGACAGACATAATCGTTATGGTCACACATCGTGGTAAGGATTTGGTGGTACATCTTACAGATCTCGAAATATCCAAAACTGGACCTTAATGTATGGCAATAAAAATGTATAATCACTTGCCTCAAACAATAAAAGCCCCGAGTGTAATTATTTGTGACTTAAAAAATATAATGAAAAGAAGTTATTAATAGGTGTATAGTATTTTTTAATGACAAATTCAATTAAAACTATAATTGTGTATGTATTATCGATCTCACATGTTTGACATTTTTTATTAATTTTATTGTAAATTAAATAGTTAAGACCATATTAATAATAATACATTCCGACAAAATCTCATACATTGACCTGACTCCGTGGTAAGTCGTTTAAAGCACTTGTGTCATAGACGCCAGACAACAGAGGATTCACAAATATCTTCATATAAATAAATATTTGCTCTGGGTGGGAATTGAACCCACGACCCTTAGCACATAAGATAGGATCACTTTGCGCCATTGAGCCCGTCAAATTTTTCTAGATATATAAATTATTTATTTTATGAGCTTCTTAAGTTTTGATATTAAATGACAGTTTTCTTGTCATTTAAATAGTATTTAAATTTAATCTTATTGTAAATGATCGACCAAATGTTATATCACTAATGCCTTAATTAGGGCATTTATTACTAAATATATTACCGGATTTTTAATGTGATATAATGTTGCAAATAATGTGAATAAATTAATTATATAGAGCAAAAGGATGACGTAAATCTACAATGACCGTTTCAAAATTCTAACCTTCCCTAGAATGAGGTCAAATTCCATGTTTCAACAAAATCTCAAAGTAAGTAGCTATTAAACTATGATTTTTTTACAACGTTATTAAAAATTTCCGCTTGTAAACAAGATTAAAAAGATTCTGTAGACAGTTACGAGAAGAAGACAATGCGAGAGCGCTCAGATCAAAAGCGGTTTATGACTAATTGCACCAACCAGTGTTAGAGTAAACGAGTGGTCTCAGCAAGCAAGGTTTTTCACAGAGGTTTGTAAACTTGCTAATAAATACAGAGTGAAAACTTTACGTCTACAGGAAATCGTGAGCTTTAGAGAAACTTGGAAAAATATCCGTACTCTAATTTAAATACAAAAGTAACGTGTGCACAGCCCTATGAAATAAACTACTTTTGCTTCGTGAAGTGCCCGCGGAATTATAAAAGTGACTAAACGTTGTCGCATTTGGTGATGTTCCTATCTGTTGTGCCTTGGGGCGTGGAATCGATTAAATACACTAGCATTTCATAGTTCAAAACCGTAAAAAAAAGATTTTGCGCAACTAGATGAGAAAATGTATTAATGAACGATTTTTTCAGAATAAAATATCCTATTCTATCCCAACCTATCACGAAGAATTATTTATTAAGTAGTAGTAATAGAATTGCCGTGTGGTACCGGCAGAGTAGAATAGTAGATCCCCCTGTACCAGGTGTTGTAAGAAGCGACTAAGGTACCAGAACCGACAGATGGCGGTATACCCATCCGTTACAGTACAGCTCAAACGCACAGGGCAGGGATGGGCAGCGGCATTCCCCTCGCGAAGCTATACTCCGCGATTGCAAACACGAACTTTTTCCCTCTTTCTTGGGGAGACCTATGTACAACCTTGGATTTCCAATGGCCTGATTGTAGTGATGCTGTGATGAACAAAAATAGTCTCTTTAATAAATCTTAAAAACTTGTGAAAACACTTATTGACAGACGTAAACTAAATAAAGAGAAATGAATGATTTGCTTTCGAGGATATAAATATCTTTAAAAACTCGTTAGTGATTAATAAATGTTGATTAAAAAATAGTTACAAACGTTTACTTCTTTCACAAAATATCAAAAATCATTTTCACCCATTGAAGGGGTATATACGTATCCACTTCGCATTTAGAAAGCATCGAGAACACAAGAAAGTAGAATTAAAAGATACTTGATTTCGCGCCTGCAGACTTTCTAACAGAAAAGATGAAATACGGGATCTTGTGTTTCTTACAAATTCTTTTTCGATTTAATAAAGGTTCCGTTAATCTGATTTACAGCAATGAATTACAAACAAAAGACCAGAATATCCTCTGTTCGATCGCTTTGCAGTCTGCCGCCCGCTACGAATAACTAGCCCGCCCGAAGCCAGTAATTCGGCACAAAGCGAGTAATGAGTGTAATAAATCGTCCATTGAATGTGCATGAAGTATTTATATCGGGCGGTCACCAGGCCTTGCGGCCACTGCCAGAACTGGGGTCGTTTGCACCAACCCAACCGCGACTTACAGCTTACTGATCATCGCTTATTTTATTTTAACGAGAGGATGTAATAACTGAGTACTAATTACTGGCAGTACAATTTATTATATGGTCTTAATAATTGTTAAGAGCACTAAGAATTTCAGAATACATCGATGGTTTGTTTAACCCCTATTATATTAAAAAATATACATGTAAGACACTATTTTTCCTACCAATCTGTCTGAGATCAATGTTTACTGGTCGGTCATCATCAAGTTGATAGTCATATTGATTGAACTGGGCATACATTTTGCAATAAAAATATATAAAATTAATTACAGTATGCATACATACATACATCATGCCTGTTTCCATCGGGGTATGCAGAGACTATGGATCTCTACTTGCTACGAGTACAACCTTGGCATAACCCTCTCGCTTGCTTTACTCGCATTAGTCATTTCATACATGCTAGTTTATTCTTAATACTTCAGACCTGACCCTTCTTTAATAAATCTTTTATCTGGTTAAGGTTACGTATAGGTCGCCCTATTACTCTTCAACTTACTACTGCTCTATATATTTGTGCAGTCATTCTGCGTTCGTCCATCCTTTCTACATGACCAAACCATCTCAACATTACTTTCTCTATTGTTATCACAATATCATGTTTTACACCACTTCACTCACTTATCTTACACTATACAAGTCTGAAATGTAAAAATAAAAGGTACCAAATAGTATCTCCAATTTCATGTATATCATTATAGCCACTAGATCAACCATAGTGGCTATCGCAGAGCATAGGTTCGCGGCTGTAATGCTGCCCATCCTCGCCCTGATGCTTCTGACGGGTCCAGTACCTCAGTCGCCACTCACGACGCCTGGTACAGGGGGAATTATTATTCTACTCTGCCGGTACACCACACTCATATCTACTGAATGTGAAAATGTTTCAATGCTGTTCAATGCTAAACCTTCAAATTGAACAAAGCACAAAAGATATTTTTAATAATCATTACACGAGTATATTAATGGTAGGTGTTGACATGTTGTTTACATTACTGATTCGTTTTAATTACCGATCTAAATATGTTTTTGTTGACATCAAAATAAATTCTATTAATAACAAGAATATACGGTACTCCTTGTAATGCGAGCCTCGATCAATTATACAGCCGTTTTAGATATACATCACCTAATGATCTACGATATAATCATACAAAACTGAAAATGAAAATTTGACATCATGAAATTCTAAGAGCTAGCAAAAAATTATTATATCGTACGACACATTATGTTGTATTCTCAATTAGCCTCTATTGACTTGGATGCTCGATAACCTCTAATTTTTTATATATAAAAATTTCATTTCACGTTATTTGTCCGCCGCAATGATCTCCTAAACACCGTGTTTTCGTTTAGGAGATCAAGCGGCGGTTTTAATAAAATTTTGCTTAATGTGTGCAATTTCATCCAACTTACAACAGGATATTTTAAATCTCAATATAGTCGCAATATTTTTTTCATTGTGAATGACTTATTATATATGATAAAGGTTTATTTATTTGATATAAATTATCTGTGAGTGCCATAAGATTCTAACAGATGGCGGTATAAGGCAATTGAATAAGTATCTAGTATATCTACTAATAATAAACTTAAGGATACGAGATCTAAAAAATACAATTTTGCAAGGTTTAACGTTTGCCGTGAGGTACCGGCAGAGTAGAATAGTACCTCTCACTGCACCAGGTGTTGTAAGAGGCGGCTAAGGTACCAGAACTGACAAATGGTGGTATATTCATCCGAAACAGTGCAGCTCAAATGCACAGGGTGGAAAGGGGCAGCAGTATTCTCTTAGCGAAAGGTGCACTCTGCGATTGCCAACACGCTTGCCCAGCGCGGTAACTATGTGCAAAATTCCCCTTTTTATGGGGAGGCAAATGTCCAGCTGTGGACTTTCAATAGCTGATGATGAGGTGGGCTATTACAGTATAATTAACATTGTCACAGCAATTGCTAAACTCATAATGTGCACACAAAAACATTCAGCCACCACTCGCCAATAGGTACAAGTTCTCGTGTAATCCTAATCTAATTTTGCTCCCAAGGCAACCGTGTATAATGTAATATCTGCATAATATTCGGGTATTTCGGTGCGGCGCTGCATCCCGGATCAGCCCGGACGTTAACTGGATCACTTCGGGAGACTAATGGAATGTATTCGTGTTGTGAGTCGTCTTTATCTTCACGTTTATTTCTTTGACGGGCTCGATGGCGCAGATTCTATGTTGTGCCCCAAAGATCGTGTTTTGATCCCCACCCAGGAAAAATATGTATTTTACTTTTTTTATGTATATGATGATATTTGTGTTTGTTCTGTGTGTAGGTGTTGAATGTATGTATTTAAGCTGTATATTTGTGACAAGAGCTTTAAGGTTTTCGTGTAAGAGATCGATGTGTATAAGGTATATATCAGCAGTTAGGTACCGGCATAGTAGAATAGTACCTCCCCTTGTACCAGGTGTCGTCAGAGGTGCCTGAGGTACTAGAACTGACAAATGGCGGTATATCCATCCGTGACAGTGTAGCTCAAATGCATAGGGTGGGGATGGGCAGCAGCATTCCAGTCGCGAAAGCTGCGCTCTGCGATTGCCAACACGCTAGCCCAGCGCGGCAAATATACACAAAATTCTCCCTTTCTTGGGTGTCCAATGGTGGTTGTGTTATATTGTGTAAAAGATAATGTTATTACAAGGAATTAAGAATAGTATGATCGAAGATCGATGTGAAGTAAAAGAAAACATTGTGACAACTATAGAGGAAGGAATGTTGGGACGGTTTGGACATGTAGAAAGGATGGATGAAAGAGAATTATTGCACAAATATGTACAGTGAAAGTGAATTGAAGACCTAATATAAGAGGACCCAGGCGAACAAACTTTAACCATGTAGAAGAAGAATTGGTCAAAAGTACTATGCCAAGATCGTACTCGTAATAAGTGGAGATCCATAGTCTCTGGCTACCCTGATGGGACACATTATTCAGATCAAAATTTAAGTCAAATATTTAAGTCTGAAAAATATCTAACTCAAATATATAACTTTTTTTTAGTACAGGCATTGTTTTAGGTTTTTCATCAAAATTAATTATCTTTAAACACTAAACAACGAGTTTTATCGGCATATTTTTTTTAAATTATTATTTTACAGCATAATTTAATAGATAAATTCATCTGACACCTCATACTCCGAGATAAGTCACTTAAGCACTTATGTTATGGACATCAATGTTATGGATAACAGCGGTATTACAAATATACATACTAATATCTGGGTAATAGAATTAAAGACGCACAACAAATACCAATATTCATCATAGAAATTTTAATCCTGAGTGGGGATTGAGCCCATGACCTTTGACGGATAAGGGATTCACAGGGATTGGGATTACTACCAACTGCGCCATCTGGTCGGTCAAAATTTGTAATTTAGTTTGTATATTTCAATAATTTTTCACAATATTTCAAAAAATTCACACGGGCATTTGCAAATGCATTGTGATGACAAACAAAATGTTACTAACCTATAAATACAAAATATCTATAATTTGGGCCAAAAAATGTAATGTTTGTGTTTCTTGTAGTTTGGAATATATGAAATTGATAGTAAATAGAACGTCGAACAACAAAGAAATAACTACATAACTAATATTGTTATGCTAAAAAGACAATGAGCTTTAACGGCATCAGAGCTATAGTTTTATAAAGCACGACAAATACAAACTAAGGTATTCTCTGCCAGGACGTATTTCAATTGCACTATCTACAACTAACCTGAAACCTTGTAATATTAGCTCTATCTACAATATTTTAGGTAAAATAAAACAGATACCGAATAATGAGACTGTTGTACGCTGACTTTAATATGATTTGATTCACGTAATTGATCAAATGTTTATATATAAAAGTATCTGGTCTCATTACAGCAAACCATGAATTTACTATTTCCTTTACACATTCTACGTCGTAAATTATCTGTAATAAAAATAGTTGTGTAACTTGGGTTCCGCAGACACTAAAATATTAAACTGACTGGACTGAAACCATTTACATCAAAACTAATAAATAATAATAATAAATTTACAGTACATCTCATATATTGACTCGACACGGAGATACGTCGCTTAAAACACTTGTGTGTCATTACATATCCGTAATATCAGACAACTGAGAATCATGAATAGAATACTAACACATATATTCAACATCAAGACACAGAAAACAACAAATATAATCATGTAAATATTTGCTCTGGGTGGGAATCGAACCCATAACCCTTGGTGCACAAGATTATTGCACATTACCATCTGCGCCATCGAGCCTCGACGATAAATCTTTATAATAAGTCTATCAATATATTTAATAATAGGAGCCGTAGAACGTCCACAGTTGGATACAGGCCTCCCCAAAAAAGGCGGAATTTTGACTATAATTGCCGCGCTGGGTAGGAGTGGTAGCAATCGCAAAACGTAGCTAATGCTGCTGCCCATTTCCGTCCTGTTACATTTGAGCTACACCGGGTGGATCTGTGGGTTTTGGTACCACAGTCGTCTCTAACGACACCTGGTACAGAGGAAGGTACTATTCTTCTCGACTGATATCTCACGGCATATCAATCTAATTATCAAAAGGTGTTCCATAAAAAATCCAAATACAGACAAATCAAAGGTCGATTGGATAATTTTGCTTATACAAATTACTAAGTCATAACTTCCATATTTGTAATGCCATCTTAAAATGAGGTACAATCAAATAAATTCGTTGTATTTTTCACAAATAACACGTACGATTTTTTGTCTAATCTGCGCAGTTTAAACATTTCCTATTAGTTTACTTAGCCTTGGCACTATTTCAATTAAAATTAAAACAAGCTGAAATAAATCATTGGCTCACAAAAATGCGAAAAATGTGCAAATACTGTGTTTATTTATAATGGAACATTGACGCACCAACTTTCCTGATACTTTAAACCCTAGTATATTTTTATAAACTTTTACTGCTGGTTATAGAAAATATCGTGTGAGTAAATATTACATAATGTATTTATGAAGTCAGCGACCCACTCGTACCGATTCTCTCTGAAGCAACTGAAAGAATGGCAGCAAATAATTTAAATTTAAGAGAACTCCGAATATTCGTCTAATGCCGCCCCGAATGTTATTCTATAGACAATCACAAATAAACTTGAAGAAAAATATGAGTGCAAACTACAATTTTACATCGTAAATTTGTTTGAAGCAATTCCCATATGTTTTGTATATGTTAGAAATAGTAGCTACGTTTGATAGACTTATCGACATACATACAATTGACATTTTAAATTAAGATAATAATAGAAATCAGATCATCGCCTACAATTTCCTTCATCGGCGCTCATTTTACTATATACAAACAAAATTTTGTTTTACTGCTCGTGTTTGAAATGAGCCTTCTATTTTATTTTTTAAACATGGAGTCTGTTAAATGTAAAAGTATTTTTGTTTAAATAACAAGCAGCTCAAATTTTATGGATATCACGAAGTGTCTAACATTGTCAGCAAACATCTGATGCCGGCAGTAAACTAGGAGTCGTGATACAGAATATCTAGATGGAAAAATGCCAGCGTTCTTTTAAATTAATTATTGTTTTACTCGAGTCTAAAGCATTCTGTTATAACGGCTCATACGCCGCGAGTGGTGGCTATTCTCGGTCGCTCCGAAATTTACGACCGGTTGATTTGCCCTCTTAATCTTAAACAAGCCGAGGCAAAACTCTGTGTCAATCTCGTTTATGGTTGTTTAAACGTTTATATGCCGTTTAATTGCTGCATGTTGCAATAGGTTTATTGTTTGTATTCACAATGCAGCCGAATTGCCGATATGTTTCCGACTACTTAGCAGCCACCTAGCAAATTTTTACGACCACATAACAGGAAAACACTTATTTGGGTTGACGAGCCCGATGCTGCATTCGGTGGTGTTACTTGGTGATATCTTGTACGCCAACAAACGTGGGTGCGATCCCTACCCAGGATCATCATTTATGTGATGAATATTTTATATATGTATTTTGAGTATTATATCTGTGTTTCCTCTGTTTTCTTATGTTTGTGACAATGATTTGATGTAATAGTTATATATTTATTAAAGATTAATTATGTAAATATATGAATATGTTATTTTTACAACTTGAAATTAAAACTCAACGTTACTTTTATTTTGTACATATGCACATAAATTACATATTATTATTTTTATAATAAATGTGTAATATAATAAAAGTTCTGAAATAATAAGAGTTCTGAAATTGTGAGTAAACTACAATAGAAATATACATCTATACATGCAATTTAAATAGAAGCAAAAAATGTGCTTTATTTTTCAAAGGGTAGCAAGTTCTATGGAAATAGTGGACGTGAAATCACACGGGAGAAACCGCAGGTGACGATTAATATTAGGTATTAATTATCAAATTACAGCTAAACATAATGCTAATTTATTATATTATATTGATTTGTACATATTATATTACTTTATATGATCTTAATTATTTTAATTAGGTGTGTTGGTTCCAACACTGACATATGGTAGTGAATGTTGGGTATGGCAGAAGAAGCAAACGAGTAAAATAAATGCTGTTGAAATGAGAGCACTTCGAAGTATGTATGGTGTGAGTTTGAGATACAGATTAAAGAATAGTGTTATAAAATATTGATGTGGTGTAAAAGATGATGTTGTGAAAACAATAGAGAAAGGAATGTGTGGACATGTAGAAAGGATGGATGGAAATAGAATAACTTCACAAATATATGGAGCGGAAGTGAATGGAAGTGTTGGTATAAGTCGATCGAGGCGAACATATCTTAACCAGGTAGAAGAGGTATTGAAGAAGGGCCAGGTCAGAAGTACCAAAAATAAACGAGCGTGTGTGAATAGACTAATGCGAGTAAGGGAAGCGAGAGAGGTTTGCCAGCATCGTAGAAAGTGGAGATCTATTGTCTCTGCCTACCCCGATGGGACACAGGCGTGATGTATGTATGTATCATATGATTTTAACCTGAAGATTGACAGCAAGAGTGACAGCAGTTAATAAAGAAATACCACGTTAATATAGATGTAAAAGAGAAATATGATGTTATTACTAATGTTAAAAGAGATTTTTTAAATAAGGTGGATTTTTAGATGGTTGCATGGATGAAAAGAAAGTAAATATATTTTTATTAGACTAGATTGACTAACAAGCATACAGTCCACGTGATAGCGTCGCCGCAGCCTTTAGATTCGTAATATCCCAAGGATATCACTAGCGCGTTGCCTTCTTGTCACTTTAAGATAATATGTCATATTTCCCTGTAATTTCACTGCCTCGCTCAAACTTCAAACTGTCTGCATCATTACGTAAGTTTATATGACTATGGATAGGGTAAATCACATATCTCGCGAATCTTACAGTCGCTCGGGTATGGTTCTGGAAAAGAAGCCACGCACCGAAAAGCACCAAAAAGGTGGGCAAACGATTTTACTGGCTTCGCAGAGCTGCGCTGGATGCAGGTCGCATACTACCGATTCTTTTGAAAATCTCTTAGGAAAGCCTATATCTAGCAATGAATTCCTACTATTGATATGATGATGATACAATTATTATAAACGCGGATATTAGTCTGTATATTCGTTACGTACCTATGGATTTTCATTACATTAGACCTGGATAGTTTGGACTTTAGGGAAATCTACTCTTGCTTCCAGGTGTGTTTCTAAGGGATGCTATGTAGGATAAAGATAAGGTTAAATGTTCCTGAAAACTTAAAGCTTATTCACCACCGCTCATGTATGAAAACGAATGCATCTAAGGAATTCATGAAAAGTTTCTGCTACCCTGAGTAACAAACGAGAGTAATTTCTTCAACATTTATTATTCTACAATTCGCTATTTGTCAGAATAAAGTAAGTTAAGATAAAACCAGGCTTTTCGTTTTTTTTTTCAATTGAATAAATCTATTTGGTCCAAGTTCCATAGTGGATTTAATTTTTACGGTTTCAATATATGAGGATGAGAGATGTAGTGGAGAGTACCGCTAAACTAGAAAGTAATCATATGCATGATTTTTTGTTTGACGGAGTTTAACGGTCCCCATTCCATCTTTTGTAAAATATAGTCTATGTCCCAAAGTCAAGTATCGCTTTACTATTCAACACATCGAGATATCTGGAAGTCAGTTTTACCTTGGCTTCTAAGTTATCATGGATCCGAACGTCAACTAAGTTGTTTTAGACAGTCGGGCCTGAAGCAACACTGAAATACACTGTCAGCTTTCAACGCTGAGATGTCAACACACAGGATACTCTTAGATACAGACAGAGTGTATCCTGGGCCTGTAGATCCAGGAAGAATAGATTTTTCTTAACGATGTTATCACAAAATTTACTCTTAATAGGTTTAAACCAGACTAAATTATTGCGATGCCAGATGGAGACTTTAGATAACATGCCCTCGACTACCACGAGAAGCCCGTGACTTAATTTTGAAAGAAGGATTTTTATTATGCCTGTGTAAAACAAATTCCGTATACTGCCGTCTGCATAGCAATTAATACAGTCAACATGTTGACTAGCATGTCGTTGATATGAAACAGGAAACAACATCGGGGATAGTGCTGAGCCTTGTGGAACGCCAGCACTTATTACCATGATTTCGAAGCAGCTACCATCTACTACGCTTTTTATACAACTATCGTACTAAAAACAAGCGACCTGTTTTCACTAGTCCTCGAGTTGTCCGTCTATTAGTAACTGCAATGAAAGACCCTCTTCCACTATACCTAAACTCAAAGCAAAAGTGTGAGATAAACTAGAGGATCACCAGTTGTGTAACTTCTTAATGGGTATCGTTTGAAAGCTGAACAAGTTTATACTTTTAAGTAAAAAATTGAATTTGTAGACTCAGTTCTCAAGTCACAGCAGGAAAAAAAATCGATTATAACTATTTACGAGTATGTTGAAACAAGTAAGCTCTTTAAAGGCACTATAGTTTCAAATTTTTCGACACCACCCGACGGTGTAAATAATAGATTTATAAATTAATTGATTGTGAAATTTTCCTTCAACTTTTATTGTTGAAATTGCTTCACACGTAAATCTGATCCGTTGAATGCACTAAAACAATTGAATCTAATGAATCCATACGACAATGAGGCCCTTTTGGTATTTCAAGTATCACAGAGTATATAATATAAAATTATTGTACTTCTACCTACTCACCCACTTGCGTCATCTAGTTTATAAACATAATTCATGAGACTGTTCTTTTTTTATTAGAATACTACAAAAATCATTCGCCGACCTCCCTGCGATAAATTCAATAGACTGTTTGTTTGCGCAAGTCGGTTCCATTTCCGCAACTCGTGTAATATTTGATTCGTGACATAATTTTTGTGAGCGTGTTCAATAATACCAGACTGTAATCAACCGTATTTACAGAAAGTTGTGTAAATGTGTCACGGAAGAGTAAACATTCCCAATCATTCGTGTGATCTAAAAAATATCTCGTAGCGAGCCATGTAGCCGCTTGCTCTGACTTCTACCGCGTACCTACAATCTACATATTAGAATTGTATCCCGTTGATCTCGTTATCGTTAGAATCTTATGGCGCTCACATCATATGACGGATCATATTGCATGCTGTGAGCAAAATTTGAATCAAACTGGTTCAGTAATTTAAAAGTTCATTCAGCCCATACAATGTAAAACTAATTTTATTTTTTATATAAAAATACGAAAGGCACATGAAAGGTTGCACCAGTGTTGGTCATATTCATTATCATCATATGAGCCATTAGAAGGCCACTTCTGGACATGAGCCTCCCCAAGAAAGAGGGAATTATTGCTGTGCTGTGCTCGTCAAGCTTTTTGGCAATTGCAGATCGCATCTTAAACTCCGCTCTATTTATTTGAGCTACACTGTTATAGATGCATATACCGCCATCTGTAGGTAGGTTCTGATATATGAGGAAATACTATTCTACTCTGCCGGTACTACACGACAAATGGTCATATCCCATTCTGGTATTTACATTTACCGTGCTTTTATAGTGGTTAAGACGCCACGATAAAAAACTTCTTGCAGAAATTTTATGGTAACACTATTGCATCTTGTTCCCCTCGCAGGGAATTCCTTATAGTGAGATCAGTCAATCTAGAATATTCGTATTAAAGATAATATCCAGCACTAATCCACGATGTATGATATACTGAGCCTTATGTTATTTATAATTAAATGTGACTTAGAGAAATTTATTAACATACTTCTAATAATGTTCTATACCTGTTTTGGGAAATATATTGCAATAAACTATTTACTACTATTTTTATAACAGTTTAAATGGTAGGTAATAGCCAAACTTGGAAGGGTCGTAATAATTTTTACCTTTGGTAATACTATAAATACGTTCACTCCTAGAGATATCCATATTACGCAAAATGGTCTGAGCTACAGCTTAATATGTGACTTGAGGAAATAATAAATAGTGGTTTGAAAAAGAAAGACACAACAGAACGTTAAAATTTTGATTTTATTTAATTGTTAAATTCTATGTACTAACTCTATCAAGTAATTATTTTTATTACCTACAGTAAATTAATATGGATGCAATAGATATGGATATTTCGAAAAAAGAAATTTATTTTATTATGTTCTTTTTATAATAATACCTTATATTTTTTTAATAACATTATAGAGAAAAGTCTGGGCTGTATTGGCACAAGATTAAAAATATATGCCTATATATTTTACGTAATAAATAAATTTCCATCAGTTCTCATATAACACTGCTGAGTTTTCACAATTTTATGCTACAGCGTTCAGTATGTCTACAAAATAAATCATATGCTTAAGAATAAATATATTTTTAAATAATATATTTTATGGGTACACCCAAAAAATTGATATTTATTCACATTTGTTTTATAAAAAAACAAAGTCTCTCTATATTTACAATTTTGTAAACATCATGAATAAATTTGACTCCAAATTGTAAAAATAGAACCACGATTTTATAAAAACATCTCCACCGAAACACGTCCAGATATCTTCTTAGATATATCTTCCAATAATAATTTACTTTATAAATAAACACAAACAGCCCCAAATGATTCATTTGATGTAACCCAACTTACTTTGTGTATTGAGTTAAACTCGCGGTGCATTCACTGTAATCAGGGATTCGATCGAGGCACATCAAAGGTAACACGCACTCGCCTGCAGTAAACGTGGCCTATAGACTACAATGTCCGGTACATTTTAAAGACACTTGTGATTCACAATTTAGCCCACAGTAACCCGACAAACATTTCTCATTGTATTGATTATTATAAGAAAATACCTAGATCAACTATAAATTAGGATTTTTTGGAAAAAAGTCACGGGTCCGATATATTCGGTAGTGAGTTTGCTCCCCACTCAGAACAAACATTTATATAAAGAAAATTTTGCGTTTGTTCTGTGTCTGGTATAAAAATAAGGATCTCAATATTTTATTCGAAATATATCTGCTGTCTGATATCACTAACGTACGATTTTAATGTCTTTCCAATTGGGCAAATTAGAAGTATGGAGCATGATCCACCACGAGAACCCAATACAGTTCGATGGATCTTAAAGACTGCCTTGCAAAACATCGAGTAGCTCACGATAATTTTAGGTCACCCATCCTAATACCGTAGCAACAGTCGAGTAATCCGAACGATCGCAATGCAATATAATACCCATTAATGACCACTTCACTGCGCTCCTACATATATGCAATTAAAACCCCTTTAATAGTATGCGAATAGTTTATACTAGATATCACAACTAGCATTATGAATTTCATATATTTAATGCAATATTTAAAGAGTAATATGATATTTTTATATAGAATTCGGTTTAAAATAGACTAGACTTGAAGTATAGGTATTAAATATTGTTTCTTTTATTATTACAGGTGAGCGAAATATTTTGTTATTATAAAGCTCAATTAGTGTAATGTAAAATATGTACGTTAATTTATATACGTTTTATGAACAAATCTATTATTATTATTACAGAGTAACGCAATTACCTCTTTACATTAATTCTCCCAAATTGTTGGATGTAATATATATTGACATATGTTTATATTTTTAATTAGAATTATACATACTCGTACAATAAAAGGCTACGGGTTAAACATAAATCCTAGTAATTTTGGAAGTTTAGCGTTGGAAATCCACTACTGGACATAGGCCTCTCCAAGAGAGAGCGAATGTGCCCATAATTGCCGCACTGGGTAAGCGTATTGGCAATCACAGAGCGCAACTTTCGCGACGGGGATGCTGCTGCCCATCCCCAAACTGAGCTACACTGTTGTTAGATGGATATACCGCCATCTATCCATTCTGGTACCTTAGCCGCCTCTGGTACACCTGGTACAGAGGAAGGTACTATTCTACTCTGCCGATACTTCACGGCATTTCGGATATCAAGACAAAAAACTTTATGGAGATGAGAGTCTTATACCTGACAATCAAAAAACAACTTCACTGATGACATCGCTTTTTGTTATTAACAATCGACAAATTCATTTCATAAGAATGCCTTTTAATAAAAAGCAAGACGGCAATTCAATCGTTTTTTGCAATAAAACGCTTTGCATTTTACCTCATGTGTATATATCAACATAGGATATTTTTGAACAGCATTTTTAAGTATGAACTCTGTCAATATAAATTACAGTGACATGATAAAGCGCACGATATGAAAGAGAATAAATATGTATACCATATCTAATAATAAAAGAAAGTGAAGTAGGCAAATAATCTATAATAAATAAATAACATAAATCGCTATCGAAATACATACTTAATAATATTATACATCTAACTGACTAATTGCATATTGTATTACAAATGCGTAATTAATCTATGTAGTCTATTATAAATAATGGTAAACCATCATTATTATTTATACCTTGGCTGTTTTATTCATAAATTGAGATGTTTCCCGCGAGAAGAAAAATACGGACATAATTAATGGTGTAATGTATCAGACACTAACACTAAGAGTTATCGCATCTATCGATAATATAATAAAAAAACAACTATTGTATGTACGGCAGGATACTGGTAGTAGTCTGCCCTGGCAATAAAGGGAGGTAGTACCTCCTTTTAGTACCTGGAGGTCTAGTGAATAGTAATAGTAGCTCTCTTTATTCAAAATGTAACAAGCGCGGAGGCATTGGTACCAGCAGATTCATCCATTCGAAACATCATAGTTAAATAAACAACAGAGCAGGGATGGGCAGCGATTACCATGATGTCTGTCCAGCGTGAAATCTATAATCTAAAAATAATTGATAATTTCTTTAGGAGAGGTCAACAAACATACAAACTTCTAATACAATTCTCTTTTTACTCTAAAATTTAGTAAACATCTTAAAGGGCAACTTTCGCACTACTTGTTTCTATGCTACCTAAATTAGACATATCCGATATCAAAGGTAGTCAAGTTTTGTGACAAGCGCGTCGTCGAGACCCCGGACTAGATAAATAGGAGTTTCAATTTGAAACCAGTGTCGCACGCTTCACGACGCGAGCTAAACGATGAACAAAAATGTTGACCAACCAATCCATTATATTATCTTCGCTTTATTTATACGACTAATACCTTTTCAATAAACAGCAGTCACATTGTTTTCCTGTCTATATATAATGGTAGTTCTTTATTACGTAAATTATTATAATAGACCGACGCAGTTTTTGAGACACACATCTGAAAAATACGACCAGAGCCAGCAATGTATTCTTACGACAATAGTGGAATATTGTTTATGTTAATTTTGATCTACTAACTCATTCTGCCGCAAATCACCATGCTGTGTTCATTGTAGTCAAGATATTGGTACTACATTATATTGTAAAGGAAATAAATAAATATAACTATATATATTTATAATGAAATAATATTATATAATATTAATATTAAATCAAGATATAAACTATTCTATGTCTCAAGTTGATTCAAGTAAGCAAACATCATTACAAAGTTAATCCCAGACAAACATCGTGAAACGAAATTTTCATATACAAAGATAAATGAGGTAAAACAAACATTTAAATTAATTGCTTATGTACCTAACCCAGGTAAGATTCTAAATTAGATCGACTTACTTTATTTTATACCTAACTGAATTGTATAAATTATCCCAAATGCTTTTTGTGTAAATTCATTTTCCAAAAACCCTTTTGTTTCGAATATGCCGCAACGTCATTTGAACTTCGCCCTGACTTTATGCTACCATTTAAATATTATTATTTGGAGAAACAGATTTCGTAAACACTAAAGAGTCTCTATGATTTATTGCCAAAAACATCTCGCGATGGCCCTGCGATAAACGCGATAAAATAAAAATACTCAGCTCAAGGCAGATGGTTGTTAAGATTTGGACATCAATTTAAAGATCTCGGATTGGCACAGTTGATCTTAAGCTCAGCGGCTTTAGATATAAGTTTCAAATTTGATGTTCTATAAGATAGTTAGTAGGCGAGCAATGCGCGTGGGCCGTGGCACTTGGCTTGGCGCCAGGAATCACCTGCCGACCCTTGTATAACGATAAAAGCGAAATATTATTTACAGCTGTATCTTACGCACTTATTGTTTAAACACGATCGATATTAACTAACCATTAGAATTGTTTTAGTGAATTCTTGGTCATTTTACTATTTCTTGTTACTGTTTTAATTACTAAATAGCTGTAAGTTACAGAGGGATATAGAAGGGAATTAAAAAAAAACTGTATGAACTCTTGGCAACAATCTATCTTTCCTTAGAACATTCATATATCATGAAATGTTTTCACATCGCAACTGGCAATGCATTAGGTATGATTAAACTACGCCCTATGAAAACAGGTCCTATGATCAAAGTTTAGTCAATCTGTTAAATATACTAACAAAGTAACCGCGATCCGAAATAATCGTTCTTTTATATTTGCTAGCTGTTATGCATAAACACACGCACAGCACTCGTGACACGAGTGATCTCGCGGCGTCTGCTATCCAACAGGCTGGAACTTCTACACAGCTGTTTATCTTTGCATGTATGTAACGACAAACATTTAAAATGGTATTTGCAGACATGACATTGGTAGCGGAAACTAAATTCACTACGAAAATGTTAACCGTCTATCATCGCGCGTCGAGAAGCGTTGCGTTCCAAAAATATTAATCAGTTGCTATTGGTAACATTCGAAATGGAAAATTATGCGAACACTATTGCCGGTCGTGCAAATGACGTAAACACGCCGGCCTTTTCCCGGGGCTTTGTCCCAGATCACAAATGACTGCATACTTTCTAAACTTTTTACCGCCGCTAGCGAAGATTAATAGAGATCATGACGGATATGTGCCCGGTGTACGCAAGCGTCTGGCGGCAGCGACGACGCTGCCAGAGCCGCAGACCGGCCGCCTCGTGCCAACTGAATTCCCAGATCTATGGTCTGATAGTGATGCCAAATACGTACGCTAGTAAGGGAATTGGCGCCCGGATTGTATGGAAACTGTATAAATAGCGCATGCGGAAGAAAATAGGTAGCAAATATGGAACCGCATGTATAATAAAATCGATGCACAAATACCCCGGTACATGCAAATCGGCTGTCGGCACTCCCCGACCTTACTACACACTCGTTGCCTCCCACGCTACCGCCAAACTGCAATCCGGCCTTCCGTCTCGATAATGAGGGTCATTTATATTTATTAGTTATCTAACTAGAATTCGCAACACATTTGCTTCGTTTCGCGTACAAAGTTATTTTTACTGTGAAAAATCTGATTAGCTTGTACGCAGGAAATAATTAATCTTCGTGTATTATGAGTGTGCAGTGGATAATAAGCAGAGCGCACCACTCGGTACATTGCCTGGAAAAACACAAATCAACGAAATGTAAGACACCCGACAGATTTCACGTCATCACGTCATGATCACGTCGGGCATACCTAGTTAATACAGTCGCCTTGCACAGTTACTTTAGTTGCTTCTCAATGAATTTCATTGACCTTTCTACTAGTAGAACAAGAGGAATCAAGAAAAACTACAATAAATCCACCAAGTTCAATGTATCCTCCAGCCGAGGTAAAGGTCAATTCACACTTTGGAGACTCCATCAAACTGTTACATCACTTGTAGTGTTTATTTAATATTCTTACTTGCATATAATTAAATATATAATTAAAACAGAGCACACATGTCGTATTACCCATTAGCAGCAATATCTATTTATAGTTTACCGGGGGTACATTGGAATGTATCTATGTAGTAAAACTGGCTTTATATAGGTCAATGTATGAGATATTGTATGATTTTTATTATTATAATATTTTGACAAACATAATCGCTACAATTATGTATAGGATCCTCTCGAATAAATCTCAAACCTACGCTTATCTAATAATTAATTAAATAAATAATAATAATAATTCCCACAACATCTCATACATTGACCTGACTCCGTGGTAAGTCGCTTAAAGCACTTGTGTTACGAATGCCAGACAACAGAGGAATCACAAATATACTACCTAAATACATATATTTTTACACCCATACACAGAGCAAACACAAATATCATCATATAAATATTTGCTCTGGGTGGAATCGAACCCACGACCCCTGGTGCACAAGACAGGATCACTACCATCTGCGCCATCGGGCCCGTCAATCAATTAATTACTAAGTAAAGATTCAAACTTAATAATAAAAGACTTATCGCAAGATTTACGTGACAGCTCTATGAAAAATGTTTCATTTACTCAAAAAAAATCATATTTTTTTTAGCTATAAACAAATGCAGTTGTTAATATGTCTAACATACATTGATACGTAATAAACGTAGTTGTATCTAAGCATGTTTAATTTCAAATAAATCCGATAAACGAGAGAGGTGTCCTACAGTGAATGTCTTGCAGCATCTGCCAGCAATACTCATACTAAACAATTTTCAAAGGAACGTTAGAAACTTTTCCTAACATTCCTGGTACCAGAAACCATTTACTGATTAAACTTAGGGTTACACCACCTCAAAACTAGCAATACTCTTATACCCGTGGCTTGACATTTTTATAACTTTTACTCTGACGATAGACTTTTTGCAATGCTCGTCTGCATGCAGAATGTTTATAATAACATCCTTACACGTATTGGAGAACCATTTCAAGTTTAAAAGGGAAAGTGAAAAAGGGTAGTATTAGGCATTACCATTTTAGTAATTAAATACATATTTTGGGTCTACACAAAACAAATACAAAAGTACATCACACAAACGTTTGCCCCGGGTGGGTATCGTACACACGACACTTAGCACATAAGATCACTACCGAATGCGCCATACGTCCAGACTGTTATGATTAATATAAAAAAGATCAGTATGTGCTTTGTAATATTATGCAATAATTATATATAATGGGATGTTAAAGATAATAAAACCTAGAAAAAAATTAAGTTGTCTGAGGCTTCCAATGTAACTTCAATGCATTTTCCTTGTGCCGGGACTGAATTACCGATATATTACAGTGACCTTATTAGTATATTTAATTTAAAAATTCTGAAGTAAAACTTATAAAGTTATTATTATGGGATATTCTATTTCGCTTCCGTATCCTGTATTCATATGGCTCTACAGTCGCCGTTATAGAATGTGAAACTAATTTTTTAACTCATCTTCATTTATCTTGTGACCACATTAAAAATATGACGAGGTCGGCCTGAAAGAACGTTCTGTTAGCTGGACGGAACTCGAACTGCGTTAAATGGAGCGTGCATTCTATAAACGACGGTGGAGCAAAAATTTGACGCATGCTGTATGTAGTACATACATATGTACCTACATATATATCTCTGTGTTTAGAGTTGAACTAGATTTTAAACGTAATTATCACTGTCACCTTTCACTCGATGATGATGTATGGTGTATAGTAGAAATATATATATATAATAGTATTATATGTATATACATATATATATATATATATATATATATATAGTATTATATGTATATATATAATACTAAGATTGACTAAAAATAGATAAAGTATAAATAAATAACAACAAATCGTATGTAACATGCTTAACCACCATACCTAATACTAACAATTAACATATCGGTCCTAAAAAGTACAGGGTTCGACAAAGGCGAAGGCGGATGTCCAATTATGGGCAAAAATACGCCAGGTTTTTGCCTGCGTCGGAGGACAAGATTAACGACAGGCTTGTAGAAGCTCTCCGGATGGTGGGTTCTTAGTTCAAAGAACCCCACCGTTCATATGGACCTCAGAAACTCAAACCACACTCTCAACCTAATGGGCGAACGACCCTTGATAAAATCGTCTGAGAGTAACGCGAAGTCAACGCCAAAGTACTGGAGGAGCTCGAAAGGTTCTGTGGAGAGTTTTACGCTTCCGTTTCTAAGCCTGCTAGCAGCTCAGCAAAAGACCAAAGTGCCAAGTTAATCTGACGTTACTCCCAGGATATCCCGCACATTAGCCTGAGTAAGATTGCACTTCAATCAGCTTCAGAACAACAAGGCGCCGGGTGAAGACGGAATCACATTCAACACCATCATCGTTGGGGTCATAACGCCAGAAGCATGGAACAGAAACAGGTGGTTCTGTTCTTTATGAGGAGGGTCAGGATGGACCGTAAAAACGGTAAAATTTTCCTCTGAAAGGAAATTATTGCCTCAGTTTTTTCGTGTTTAGATGGAATTAAGTATACACTCGAACTATTCCCTGCAAAAATAAGCCGGCTTGAATTATTTCAAGGTTAAGTCTAGTGTATCCACTAACTATAATAATATAGTAATGTAAACTTCGAAACTATCTAGTTTACGTAGACAAACGTTGCGTGACGTCAGCACTCTAGTATTATAAGCTTCACGCTATTACACTTCAGTAAGTCAGATGCATTCGAGTCCAATGCTGGACGGAGTTCTATATAAAACTGTGAAATAGTTGACGCTATATTGTCTGTTTTCAAGAGGGACAAACAAGTAAATTGCCTCATATAACAAAATGTTATAATCTACACCAACCACTTATGATCAAAAACATTAAAAATGGGAACGTCAGTCAGTCATGTTATCACATAAAGAAAAAATATGTATATACATTTTCCGATAAATTTTATTATTATTATACCTATATATGTCATTATTCTCCGTCTTGTTAATAGACAAAAAAATGTGTTCACTGATTCCCTGAGTATTTTATTTGAATTAACTAACAAGTATACCAGCAGAAATGGGGCATAAATTAAAATCACATAACTAATTGGAATTGATAAAAACAGTATGGAAAATAGTACTTTATTTTATTGATTAAACCTAGAAATACCAACCGCCTTTTACATATATAGCTATCATCTAAATAAAATACTATTACCTGGATCTTGAGTGAACCTTTTAAATGGAATCTGATATCAAATTTCTTCAAAATTTAATTAAAACAAATAATGAAATCTTTATTAAAAAAAAATACACCCAATACACGAAAATCTCCTTAACCCTTAATAAAACCACAATTTTGAAAGTTTTCATTACCTCGCTTGACGTTTTATGGTGCACTATTTATTAGTATAAAAATATAAACCATATTACCTTGGTATATGGCAATGGCTAGCTGTGAGGTACCGACAGTGTAGAATAGTACCTCTCTGTATACCAGATGTCGTAAGAGGCAACATGATTGCACACTAGCTTGGTAATTTTGGGCGAAATTCCTCCTTACTTGGGAAGGCCTGTGTCCAGCAGTGGACTTCTAATGGCTGATATGATGATGATATGGCAAAAAATAATAATGATACTTACGCATAATATTAGAAGCCATAACAAATTTTTAATAAATAATTTAAAAATAATCATGTAAATACACAATTTCTACTATACCATACCACAATCCCTAAGTATTTGACTTAAGCTGCCAAAATCACTGACAGTAAACTATTTTATATATCAAATACATTATGTCTAAGTAAGGAATCTGAAAGGGACGTTAAAACAATGCAAGAGGACAGACGGTGTCACTAGCAAAACTAGAAAACGTCGCTTAGAAGGAGAAAAAACCTCACACTCAACATTAAAGTCGTAAGCTGTCTAAATTCTTGGCCATTTTGATATCTGTTGCTCATATCTCGGGTTTCTTATGTCATATTGATATAGGTATACTGTTACTTTGCTCTTCCTTATAAAATCAGCGAATCAAAATATATTTCACAGTCATATTTTGACAAAGTGACGAAAAAGCCGTTACTGTTATTGCGAAATGATTTTTATTATGGACGGATAGAAGCAAACAGACATATGGCCCTCTTGATGGTTATCGGTAACACTAAGAATATTATATTCACATTGCTAATATAAAAACCTATTTCTCCCTTTTTAAGTACCCAGAACTCTGATATCCAAGAAATCCTCGAGAGAAAGCCACATCTGAAGCGTTCAGTGATGGATCGGTTTTATAGTATAGGTTAAGGATAGTTGCCGATGATGTCACACAACTCACACAACATCTTATAGTTTAACCTGACTCAATAGTAAATAACAATTATAAAACATACTTAACACCTAGAGACAAAATATTATCATAATTCATCAAATAAATAATTGTCTTGGAGAATCGAACCCACGACCTACACACAAGATATAGATAATACGGAATCACCTCGAATAGTTTACACGAACATTATAAGCTTCTGAGTATGCCATGCTACACAAACTATTAAAGGAATCTGTACTTTGGTAGAACATAGACATCCATAGTCTTACTTAGTCTTTAGACTGAAGAGCTCTCTACATACAATGAACGCCGATGATAGACGGCAACACATTGATAATAATTATACATTATAGGTTAGGTTAGCACATAATACATTATAGGTAGTGAAGTAACAGAATAAAACATGAAACATCACATAAACTGCTATGAAACAATGCTTCAGCAGTATGATAAAAAAATGTATTCGAGTCCTCCTCCTACATGAGGCTATAGACAAAAGTAAGTCTAGAAACAGTTATTTTATAGTAAAATAGTAGTATAATTTTTTTATTTATTTATTTAACTTTATTGCATAAAATGTTGCAACAAATTGCGGACTTAATGCCAAATGGCATTATCTTTTAGTCAACCATTACACAAAACAGAAAAAAAATCATCAATCACAAAATCTGCCAGTCCCAGCAAAAACTGTACGCGATTTCTATAGCAAGCGGGATAAAACAGAGCTACCATTTGCTTTTTTGATGAAAGGAACTTACTTCCATAAATTCGGTACCTATGCATTTAATAAATTACCTTTATTCTGACATTACAAACAGATGCTTTAGTTCTAGTTATTTGTATAGATATTATGATAAGTAGTGATGTGGAAGGTCAGTGTTGCGTGACCAAGTGACTGTCGGGGGACTGAGAGACTAAACAGCAACGAGGTTTTCGGCTTCATACCCGTATACTACAAATAAAGGGTACCTACGAGTGTTTAAAGACGAATTTACGATTACTTGTTGTGCCAGAATGTATTATACTCGTTATAATTATTCTGTATGCATATTTTCTGACACATAAAAGGTATATATTCTATACTGGCTATGCCCGCTATATATATTCGCCCGCGTGGAATGGGTGACTGGGCAGCCTATCCTCCTCAAAATGAATATTTATCGCCCGTTTTTGCCACATTTTCAAATGATGCTCCGCTCCTACTTGTTTTACCGTGATGTATTTTAGCTTAAATTACTTTTTATTATATTAGATATGTATCTACCAGTAAAGTTCGTTTCATATCGGTCGAGCCGTTTCAGAGATTACCTTAAACAGACTGATAGATAAAACTATTCAAGAAAGTTATTTGATTATATATACCGTGTATACATCCAAATGCATTTAGTAAAAAGCTGTTTTTTTTGACATTACAAATAGACACTTTTAATTTATATGTAGTGACGATGTATTGATATTTTCTGTTTCATATCTACATTTATACAGACGAACTATTTCATATTTTGGTGACACAATTAAAACAATTCCTCCTTCACATTTTAAACCTGTAATAAAAGCAATATTTACTTTTTAAAAATAGAACATTTCGTTTGCATACAACATCATTATTAATATATAAAATTTGGACTTTAGGCTACGACCTTGCTACGACGCTACGTCGCCGTAGCATGCCGTAGCCTTATAATTTATTGAGTGAACCTAACATCAATCAAATATAGCGCTCTATAAAATCCTTATAGATAAATTGTATATACTAAAGTACTAAATGATAAAAAAGTCCTATCTATCTATTATAATTATTAGTTCGTACCTGCATTCAATAGAATTTTTCCATGACTGTTAGATTGAACTAGTAGGTCGGAAATAAATTAGTAAAGATTCATATTTGTAGCTATAAATATAAACACAAGCAACAGTGAATTTAAAAAGTAATATATTGTTTTTTACATAAAATTAATGGACCTTCTACAAGACTACGTCGTAGCAATTCGTAGCGTCAAAACTTTTGCAACCTTGAATAATATATAGAATTGCTTAAGCTTTGTAATGACATTTATTTAAAAACGTTTTAATGCTTCTTTAACATTATAATAATATCTCAGAAAAATAAGTTTTACATAAAAGCTGCCGTAACCGCAGGTTGTAACTAATACATATCATATGTCACTTACGACAATAATGAATTGCGAGCGCAAACATACATTTCGTTTGATTTTAAACCTAGTTACGTGGTTTTAATTGGCGTGGTCATTATTGTAAATGCATAATGAGTGAGAGAGAATCAACGTAAAAGAAAAGGATTCACTTCAGTATTTCTGTACAAAAGTAATAGATTCAACTCACACATGCGACTGTTACACGTACACGCCATGTCACGGTGTCTCGGAATGCATCTTTTTGGCTCTCAGCTGCGTAAGAGTCTACGGTGTGAGTGTGTGGGTTAACAGTGTGTGACGTAGGGTTTGGTGGAGATCGAACTAAGTGTGAGCCCTCGGCGCGGAGCCGGGTTCGGCGTAGTATCTGGCAGCGGTCCCAGCGTCCGCCGCGAAGCTTATAAAAGAGGGCAGCCATCTGAGACCGCGCCCGGCGCGCCGCATTTCCGACGCTATCCTCATGGGGCGCGCTAACCTCACACGATAGTACCTATTAAAAACAAAATACATTTTTATGTATATTTTGTAATCACAAACCAGTTATTGGGACCAAGTGATAAGTGATACGGTAAGTCGACGTTTTACACGTGCAAGTGTTGCCAGTAGAGGATTGTGATGTGAAAACGGTGTTCAGTGTTGCTCACCCGGCCGAATGTGGATTGCCGCATATGGATGTTTATTGTTTAGTGATACTGTTAACAAATTAATAGAAAGGATCAAATCAGTAGCGACATCTGTAATTCAAGTGTGAAACGAGCCAAGCCAGTGTTACCAGAAGTAAAAAGTGTAATGAAAGTGAACGAATAAAAAAAAACATGAAATATGAACTCTAAAAAATTCCACACGTTTCTGTGAAGTAAATAGTAGTAATGTCAATAAAATCATGTTTTATAATAGCAGAATAACGCTGCCAAAATGCAATTTTTTTTCCCGTAATACCGGCGACTAAAATGTTTATAGCTTCTGGAAATACTGGCTGGTGACAAAATAATATGACTACTGTCTCACACTCAAAACCAGTAGTAGCGTACCATCAGGCTCGTATCTCGTATATTAGAATTTAATTGTGTCAGAAATGCCTAATATTTTATTATAAGAAGATAACCCGCAAACGTCACAAGTATCCACGACGCTGACGTCACCACCGTAAATAGACCGTCAGTTTGAATGCAAAGAGCAGCACTCTCATAACATCAGTAAAAGAAATAAAATACATATTTCTGACATAACCAAGGCTTGTATCATAAAATCATGCAAATCAATAGGAACGGTATAATGAAGTGCTAAAACAAGATGATGTTTATTCCATACAGATACTAGCAGCTGTAAAAATACATTTGATTTTAGATTAGAAAACCGCAGATATGCGAACAAAGCACCTAATATTCGCTGACGTCAATGGGCCGTTATAGAAATACAGGCGCGTTTCTATTCCCACTGTCTTTATTATGTGTATCATTATAGTTCTTATAACAACAAATAAAAGGTTATTAACAAAAATAGAAATCAAAGCCAAGGCAAAACGCGCTCGTGTATTTAAAATAACCGTCTATTTATTCTGTTGTTACGGAAATCTTATATAACGATGGTGGCGTAACCTTGAACCGTTCCAAGGACTCCTACTTCATATAGCAAATGCAATCTAGCACACCAATGCATGATTCTGCAGTTATAAACAATCGGCCTTGTATGTAAATGATGTTTAGATGTTGTCGACTCAGTAGTGGCCCTAGACATTGCCAGGTAGGCAAATAGATTTTGTCGGCTCATGTTCTCTATCAAATATATATGCAGATGCCTCTGAAGACCTAAGATAAGAAAATAAAGGTTGCTAAATACAGCAGTGCAATGGACCAGAAAGAGCGAGGCCCGGGCAAAGGCCTTCTCGTCTGAGTAGACTTGTTGCTGGTGTTTTTTTTGTTTCACAATAATTTACATCAACTGATTCTTACAGTAGCCTGATTTTTGGTCGAGACTAGGTATTAAGTTACAGTTTGAGTTGCCTTTAGTTAATTGTAAAGTATACCCAAGCATGACTCTAGGAGATCTTGGCGCACAAAACCAGAACAAAAATAAACCTCTCCAAACGGACAAAAATACTTTAGTCACATATTTTTGTTTGATGATATGAGCTCCCTAGAAATGCACTGCAAATCCGCTATCATGCTGCGTGTATAGGCGAGCTCGGACTGCCAAAGCCCATGATTACAACACCCTGCTATATAATCATTCTATTTCGATTATTACCTTCGCCTGTTTATTTGTAGATGACGAATAACCACGAATGTATTATATGTGCGTATGTCCGACGAGAGCAGGTTTGTGCGTAAGCAGAATCTCGTTACATTATCTTTGGAATTTTAAAAGCTTGGTTTATTGTGACTCGCTATCCGCACCTCGAATATGTAACCTAGTTCCGTAGTAGTAGTTCCTAGTTTATGCGTCTCAACATGACTTTTGTTAAGAAACAAACTAATAAGCTACCGAAACAATAATCGCATTGGCACTTCGCAGTACATTGTTGCCTTAGTAAAGATTTTAAATTTGCTTTTCTCTATAAATTTACTACTTTCTAAAGATGACGTTGTACGCTTTAAAATCAGCAACTACCATCTATTATTTGCAGATAGAATACGAATTACATGGAGCAAGTTAATTTATTATTAGTATTTTAAATAAAGTTGGTATTCATTTATTAATTGGTTTGTTAAATTTCTTTTATTTTTAAACATGTTTAGTTTAGAATTGAATAAGCTGTTTAGTTACTTCACAAGTTACTTTTATCAACTGCTAAAAAGAAATGACGTTCAGGCAAATTAAGCCTACATTGTTTACTACTAAAGCACTATTACTATTATTTACTAAAAGCAACAAGCCATTAATTGCTTTCTGCATTTTAAAAACCAATGCTTTCAAACTTGGTTTGCAAGGAAGCCGAGTTACAAATTAATCACTCAATATTAGTCGAAGACTAAACAATTATATGTGTTTCAAACCAATGAACAATGTTGCAATTTGAAGTATTTCATAATTTCACTGCTCATGCCATAATATAATTTCGAAAAACCTGTACAGTTGAACAATTGACAAAATACAAACCCATAATAATTTAAAAATAATTTAATAAAATTATTATTATCAATATTACTTGCATCGTACGAGTGAATCAAACAATAATTGTACTATTTTTTTCAAAAACCGTTATTATATTTCATACAATTTATACAAGTATACAAGTCATCAAAGACTCAACAATGGATTTTAATACACTCAAACCTTCCTCATGAATCGCGACAACCATTAGTGTCAGCTGTGAGAAAAATCTGTTTGATTTTTTAGCCAGACAGACAGACAGACGCGGCGGGGAGGCTTTATTTATTATATGTAGTGATTAATGCACCCATAAAATACGTCGATCTTCGATGCAGGATGTATGGTTATGATTATCCGATGAAGCTAATTTATTTATTAACCGCTCGAAATTGTAAATCATTACTTCCTTAAATTTAACAAACAGATCATATACAATTCGAAGTCAAATGAATTATGCATAATTGGTTTTCAATTTGAATGCCATTTGTTGTTTTTTATTAGTTAATTGACAAACAAATATGTGTTTTCTAGATGCGGGCGTTTTGAAGAAAACAAAACTCGGAATTAAGTATAACCGGAATTATTCAATTTTAACCTCGTACTTATATAAGCCTGTATATGTTATTTAAATTCTTCCTATCTCTATAGTATTTGTGCATGTAAACACGTATCAATTAGACATAACAAAACATTTTTATGTTACAAATCTTGACTGTGACATTGACTGATCTATCACATGGCAAGTTAAGTTGTGGGATAGGTATTCCCAGAGTCTTTTTAGTCTAAAAACCACCAAAAAGTATTCGGGGACTCTAGTTCCGAGAGTAGTTAAAGAAACCGTTTTTCTTTTTATAAATGTGATACAAATATGGTAGTAATTGGCATAATATTACATTTACATACTGACAAGTAATATGACATCTAATAACTCCTTCATATGTAGGACACAACAAACGCTTGACAGGTCTTATCTTAAGTCTTAAAGTTTACTGAAAGGCGACTAAGAATCACAACTTTTTAGTGCCTATATTCCCGTTAAAATTAGGTTTGCCAGTAACTTTTCCTTTAATTTTGATCGTATGTTCTATATTTTATCGCTCCCATTTTAGCCGCTTTTAAACTTATGTTTTAAAGTGTCTTGTTATTTTTAATACGAAAGTTTATTACATTATATACTTATAAGAACAAAAGATAAGCCACACATACAGTTATAAAATAATATTGGAAAGAAAAATTTAATATTGTATATTAAGAAATATTTTAAATATTATAACATTTGACAGCGATGAGCTTGTATTGCATATTTATACTCGGACACGGTGGACAATATTGTATCTCATAGATCAGTGTCACGTAGTGGTTTATCTTTGCCAAAGCTGGTAGACCAATGTCGAACTCTCGGCCATGCTCCAAATGTACAACAGTAATTAGGTATTTGCTCAAGAACTATATTTATTAATAATTGCCCTCATTATTTACTCGTGATTAACCTGCGTTAACTTATTTACTAATTAAACTGAGTTAACGAAAAAGAGAACTGGAGCTCATCGACATAGTATCAATCGCCATGGTGGCTGTTCTAACTAAATATATAAAAATGCAGAATACAGGCGATAACATAATGTTTGATCAATGTTTATCAGAGATTAACAAAGGGAACCGTAGTTATCTAGTATATTAGCTGTGTCGGCGCTAACACAATGTAAATGACCATGCTGTGACCTTCATCCCACATAAGATTCCAACAACATGTTGCCTTTTCAGGCCCCGAAATATAATTTAAGTAATGTATCGCAGAAATAAAGTTCTAGAATCTGTTAAATGAAAAAAAAGAATCTTGCTATCCAAATTAAATGTGATAATCATCAGCAAAGTCGACGCGTGACTATAGTGCCGGTGAGCTCGACCCGGGCAGCGGCCGCTATAAAAAGATCATCATAGGACGGCCGCCGACGGCCGCGCGCGACATGCAACCCTGGAAAGCGACTCGGCAGTGCCATCGAGTACTGTTGCCAAAATAATTAAAGAAATCTCAGTCGGTATCCCTCCACCGCGCCCGCGCCGCTCTAAAACCGTCGCTCTTCGCCCGGGAGTCACTACTCGGGGCGCGGAGGGAAAACATCTCCCGCGCCACTCTTATCTCTTCTTTCCTTCCCGACGCTGTCGAAATAATATTTCAGTAAGTTCCTTTCCTCCCTAATCAAATCGGATAGGCTGTGTATGTGCTAATGCAAGTGTAAATTAAGTGGTATAAGTTTTATGAAAGTTTGTGATTATTCATAAGTGATAAAAGTGTTACATAACGCGAAACAAAATTTCAGAATTTTAAAAATACCGCAATTTGTAGGCGCCTATGGCACGAAAATAGCAGTGCGTCACGTGATACAAATTCGACCTATAGCATCGCACCACATTTTATAAGATACCATAAATTATTTTCACTTTCATTTTGTGGTAACAGTGGCTTTATATATCCTTTATATGTATTAATATGATAATTATGCGTTTTCTTAATTTTAAATAAAAGATAAAACATATTTAACCTTTAAAGTTTCTCGTTTGACAAAAATAGTTGATGACATGCGCAATAGATGGCGTTACTATCAATCACTTTTTTCCTGTCAGTTTACGGAAAAATGACGGCTGGATTGGATACGTGTTCGTGTGGTTTATGATATTTACGACAAAAAGTATTAACTTAGTACAAAAATTAGTTACGTCTCTATTAAATAGACTAGACTTTTAAAATTAAGTGGAACATTGCTTTAGACAATCTTTTCTCATGTAATAAAAAAGTTCTCGGTGAGTGGTGCAGTGGTTGAACGGTGCTTGCCATTTGGGAAATTATAGTTCACAATAGTTTCTTGTCCTATTTTTCTGTGATGTTAGTTGTGAAATGTAAGGATTATAGTAAATGAATTCTAATAAGTGTTCTGCGTACAGCTACGGCCATGAGCGTTTATTTATTACAACCTGTCACTCGGACTACATTTATGTATTTTTAAATAATTATATTCAATTTAAAAAAATGTATATTCTATGAAAAGTACCTTATTGGAATTCGAGACTTATTATTATTTGAACACAATTTTCTGATGATTATTCTAATCCACATAACCTCAAAGCTAAAACTTGCGTATGATGACTCGTCATTCTAACCTATTATCTTCTTTTCTTCTAGAACTGACGGCAACATAGTAATTCCACCATGGAGGACGCTCACTCGAAATCCGTGGATGAAGTTTTAGGCTATTTTGGCACAGACCCAGACAAAGGCCTTAGTCCAGATCAAATCAAAAGAAACCAAGAAAAATATGGACCAAATGGTAAGTTAATATTTGTATTTTGTAATATTTAATATCCTTACATAGATGGAATAATTTCAAGACTTTTTTTTCTGGATTACTGTTATAATTTTTGTCAGAGCGGCATGCGTATTAGCTCCCTTTTGAATGCTACATTGAGACATTCTTTCTATGGTTGAAGAAGTTGATTATATGTAACTTACTAAATATGTGTAAACCTCTCTTTATAACTTGATAAAATATGATAGCTTTTTAATGAAGTATCTAAAAGGAATTATACAATTCAAGAAAAAGTCTTTATCTTTATTTTCAAATAACAAAGAAACAAAGGTAACAAAAAGTAAATCAAGCTACATCTGTATTATTAACTGTATATCCACCAATACATATATCCATGAATTACCATTTGTTTACATTGCTTATCTTCACTTGTTACTTCTGTTTGTTGTTATAGTACAGTAGCTTTGAATAAATTTGTGTTCCTTTAACCTAACCTAGGTTTAAAGTAATATAAACTGGGCTACATTACCCTCTTATCCATTTCACTAAAGACTGAAAGCTGTTTTTGTACACACACTGTTCATTATCATGTTGAAGTCCATATTACATTTTATTTTCATTTTTACAATGGTATGTATCTTGAAAAATGCTTTTTAATATAATTTCATGTTGAGTTGGTAATTTGATTTAACTAAGTGATGATTTGTTTAAAAATATCTAAATGAAATTATTTTTGTGAATTATAATGTAAAAATTACTTTCCTTGTAAGGTCATTTCGACATAATATAATTTTATATCATTCATAAAACAATGTTTAAAATAATTTTCAAATTAAAAAAATTACGAAAAATTACAAAACTTAAACAGAAATTCTAAACTTAACAAAACATTAAATAAAATCTGCAAGTACAATAGAAAATAATAACTTATATCTGTAATAAAAAAAAAAATATGAATAAAAACATGTAATTTGTAGTAAATTAAAGAAAATATTCTTTGAAACACTTAAAGGCATTTAGTTTTTGTGTTGAGCTATCAGTCAGGGTTACTTGAAGTTTTGCCAGCTGTATATAGACGACCATGAATCATTCAGTGTTGACAACAGTATGTTAAAAATAGAGAGGATTCCAGGGTGACAGCTCTCCTAGCCGAGATGCTGAGAAGTAGCAAAAATAAAATTGTCATTACCTAAATCTGCATTATTTTAGTAATAAAATTACGACATTCTTCATACTCTGTTATAATTTTATTTTGATTTCACTTTCAAGAGTCAATGTCAAGAATAATAAATTTAACCTACTAAATAAACTACGAGTTCTATTTTATACTTACCTTAATATTGCTGTATTGTCAATTGAATATACTACAAGATAAAGTTAGTTAAATTATCTTAAATACATATTAGTAGATTCAGAAATAACCTTTTAAAAGTCACAAGAATGACAGAGTTATATTTGTTGCTATCTACTTAGTTATATTTTCAGGCATTAAATGACAGATAGAAAGATAGAAGTAGCCACTATATGGATATGTATAAAAATTACATTATTTAGTAAAAGCAGAAGGACACTGTTGTCAAAAAATTTACCTTATTATGTTGATAAGCCAATATTAAAAAGATTAATTCATATTATCTTTCCTACAACTAGCAAATAATTACTTTAATAGATAATATTATGAGTACCATAAAGTGGAACAATGCATAGATTGTAGATTTATAAACAAATCCTATGAACTATGTTACCTGGACTTTTTATTTAAAATTTACTAGGGTCCTTAACTTTAGTACTTTTTTCGATGTCAAAGACATTTTGTTATATTAATTATTTTTCTAGATTAAACTTTGTCTATTTTACTACTTCAAATTACAATAATGTCTCCAAAAATAATCAAAATACCTAGAAACATCAGTGATTATAAAGTCTTAATATATAAAAGGGAAAGTCAAAGTCAAACATTTGTAAACAAACATTTGAACAATTCTTACGAGAGAATGATTGCATTGAGCGGTGTAAGTTTGTATGGAAAACCGTGATTGGGAAGTTTGAGTGATAAAATATGTGTTACGCAAGAACGGGATTGAAACTTCCGTGGTAATAGGATATAATTTTAATATATACACAAACCGATTGGGGCGGACAGTTAGTTATACATATATTTCAGATCCTATTTAAAAATACATTTTCACATTAAATTACCAAGCCATAAATCATATAGACGGTATTAATAAAAATGACAATATATTTTTCAATTTGTCATTTTGTTCTTTGTATCGTTAGATACGAACAAAAGTAACAAAATTTTTCATAACTAATGATAACACAATGAAACAATAAAAGGTCGAAATATGTATGTACGACAAACAATATACTTTTATTATAGCCTAGTCTGCTTAGGAAATTCATATATTGTAAAAAACATCGACATTGAGCGGTGTTATTTTGACGCAGCATCTGTTGCGTTATACTAATTAGGCCAATTTTGTATACAAAGACGTACTTATGTTCATGGAAGTCTTTATACTTACTGACCACACCGCAGCGTTCTGGTGTGAACTCTGGTAAATTGCGTGTATTGTATAATTTCTAACCACACGACTTACTAATTCGTCTTATATGCTTTTCTTAATGCCTCATTTACGTGGCCATATTCTGCCTGCACAAGCCTATTAATATGTGCATTTTTACTTGCATTTATCAGTGTATCTACCGCAAGTATTAATAAATTAAAAAAATCCTTTGTTCTAGCAAAATTTTATGACTGGGCACATAAAAATATTTAATTAGTTGTAATATGTCATTGAACTTATAGGTGTCACATTAACACAAACCTAGGACAACAAAAATATCTTATCTTGTATAAGTAGGTACATATTTACAGATTTAAATTATAAGACGGCGGCCAAGATAGTGCGCTACTAAGCTTATTATCTACATTTACTAATAATTGGAGTTAGACTTGTCTGAGTTAAAAAATAATGTTAGCAGGAAACGCAGTGTCGAAATTGGGCATAGTCTACAAATTGTAAGTTTTTAAAAAGTCGCTATTCCCCGAGATAATTGACCGTCACTACCCTCGACATTTATAATACCTACCATATAATATTGGTATATTTTTTGTGATGCGTAGAGCCGTGGATAATAGACAAGGCTGCGCGCGTGTGCGCCGTATGCGGGTATTTATTTATAGTTGTCTAAGAGAGGTCGAGGGTCCGGGGGCGGAGGCTGGCAGTGGTGCGTGTGCCCGAGCAGAGTCCCTCATCCGTGACGGTGAGCGAACGATCCGCTCACCTCGTCACTCAATAAATATAGGACAGCCAGCCATAATTTAATGCTCGATTTCACGTGCGTTGCCGATGCCTGGAATACTGAAATATCTATCCAGCGCGACCTGTTTCATTAGTTTAGTGACACTACACTCTCAACACAGTACTGAAACCTGAGAAACGTAGCTTCTTCTTGAAGGTCTTAAACTACGTGCCGTATTCATAATAAGTTCAATGCTAATTCTGAACACGGAACTGTTATTGTCACTCATAATTGTTGACTGTAGTAATTCGTAGCTCCTTAAATAGGAAACATTCCATTAAGCTTCCCTATTAAAGATTGCAGGACGCCATCGTGCGTTGCGTACGCGTCACCCAAAAAACATATCAGCCTTTTTAACGAAGCAAGCTCTGGGTTATAACTTCTAACGAGAATTGTCCTCGAAACATAGAAACCCGGTATTGGTATATGATAAGGTGGCACAGTTTTCACGCTTACCACCGTCAATTCGTACGATTCCAGTTGAAATGTTTATCCATAATGTTTAGAAACAATACGGTATACAGTCTAAGTATTACTACAAAAGGATCGTGTAAATTAAATAAAACAATATTTATGAACATTATTTGTACAATCGCAATATTCCGCAGAATCGATTATCACAGACCTGTACCTTTGAAATTAACTTATTTACGTACACGTTGTTTGATTTAGTTTGTATGTTTAATGTTCGCATTTTTTAACCTGTTTAAATTCATGGCACTAATTATGTCATGTAACATTGTCACGTACTTTTTAGCAGCTGACGCCTGCAAATGAACGTTCAGCACGTTTTATCTTGGCACTGCGGTTAATTTTCATAATAATATTTATCAATGCTATACCCACTCGCATAGAGATTACGCATGGAATTCGAAGAGGCAGGTGGTTTAGTCTTCCAATATGCATAGCTAGATAATCTATTTAGTCTATATGTTTGTTTACGTACTTTTTTGTCTGATTTAATTCATTCGTCCGTATAATCGAAATTCGCAAAACATGCTTCTTTAGTTAGAGATAGTCGACGTTTACCACTACTTTCTCTTTAGAAATTCTATTGGTTACATTGTGAATTCTAATCTTCTTTTTTTACTTTTAAAGGCAACAGTCACGATGTCACATCTACGGTAAATTTGGTACTTTTACCAAAGAAACAATTGCGCTCTGGATGCTTGTTCTGCAATGAATCTATTATAGGCTTATCCAGAAGTGGATAGGAATTTGCTTTATTAAAATTCGGCTAGAGTACGGTTTAATTGAATGATTCGAAGTTAAACGATTCGTTAGTTACAAGTTTGCGGTATCAATTGGAGTCAAGGATAAAATAGCCACCTGTAATAACTTACATATAGTCTGCTGACATTTTTCCTTTTAATATAATTGAACCTTTCGTCATCATATAATTATGAATCCGTGGCTCCTTTTTATCTTGAATAATAATGAATGACGTGTGTATGCTCGATTCGCTTATGGTCTTAATAGTGCAGTGTCTTGCACACTTATAAGTATTGATTTTTATGACATAGACATAGATGGCACAAAGCTCGTTGATCGACCGAGTAAGCGACAACAATGCTAAACCAGCTCGCTTTTTTCATCCAAGTTTATATTTCGTTGGCTAACTTGCACAGATGCTGACATAGCATTATCGAATCGTTGACTAATTGCTTACATTAGTCACGGCAAGCCTGGCACTCGGATCGCGTACGCAAATAGAGTCTGTACAACGATTGACTTGGCGCACGTTGCCCGATTGCGCCTCCATTAAGACTACTCGGGAAGATACAACCGACACATGGATTCTTAGAAAAATTAAAACAATATCGATTAATCGCTCCATGACGACATAGAAGACAATCGGTTCCGGAACCTTAATAATCGTAATTACGTCAAAGCCACGCACGTAGTGAGGTCATTGTACAGGTCACGCTAGCAACGTGGCCCAATGTCCATTGCGAGACGGCAATGTATCGTTGTTGCATATTTATGATAGAGCCTGAGGTTTTGTCAAGTTTTACTGTTATTGCGATATTACAACAGTATTGTAACAAATATTGTCAGCTTACAAAGAATTTGGGACATAAAATTAACAATAAATCAGTTTTTTTCGCGGGATCTGTAAATCAGCTAATTTTATCCACACAATCCTTTTATTATTGTATGCAATCAACTGTACTTTAATCGCTGTTCAGATAATACACGTGTATATTTACGTAAAAATATCATTCATGATTGGAAGCAAACAAATCCGTCCACATGCTACAAGATTAGGCGTCTCACGTTTTGTTTGCGAATCGCGGATTGCTGCGTAGTACCAAACCTGTTTGGCGCTGATAACGTGTAGTAAGGACAAACGTTGAGCGGGTCTGTTAGCGCAGCGCGTTGAACTGCGGTACCAAGATCTATTCGACGTCACCACTGGTGTCCATCGCTATTCGAGTATAAGCTTAGCAATCGAGAGCGGGCTCGCTGCGCCCGCCCGCCGCCTTCTCTACCACCGCTCTAATGTATTTATGTACGATCGTATCTGACGAGATAGATCGCATGCCCGCTCTGACTGTTTTATCGTCTGTTAAATTTACTCCTTTGATGTTTTATTCAAAACTCTAACTATGGTTCTTTTCTCTTTCCAGAACTACCTACGGAGGAAGGTAAGCTACAGTCTCTCAACCCTGTGGTCTTAGTATATGCCGCAAACAATAGACTTATTTTGTTTTCTAATCTCTACGTTTTATAGTTCTCGCGTGAAGTAGCCAGCTTACTTTTACATTTCAAATATGCTTAATGGAGCAAAAACATGCTTTGGTATAAAAATTCAATGCCCAGCAAAATTAACTTCATGGCTAACACAGGGCCAAAAATATGTGTCAAGGTCCAAGGTGGCCCTTTGTGAATGTACTCGAGTTATATTATTATTGATAAATGAAACAATTCTGCTCACTAAAATTAAATAGTAAATGTATTTTGTAGGTAAACTTTAACGTTACAATGCTGTTAACTTTAAATATTATGAAATACAAATGTCAGTTAATTTAAAACTTAAATTACGTACTTCCAACAATTTGTTTTATTTTTTATGTTTAAATTGCAACACTAAGTAACTTCGAGTTTGGACTGATCATTAATTATTCTAGAACTAGAGATTGTGCTAGCATGTTTCTAATAACAGAATAGCAGCACAGTACATTACAATAAATACACTAGTGACTTACGGCGCGCGTGACCATAATAATAATAAAAATACACAAGGCATCAACATTATATGTAAAAATCAGTAAAAGATTCTCAATGTATAATGAACTCTACATGTAAATCATTGAGTTCAAATTTGGTTCCAAGTGTTTGTGAACCGCTTATTATGTTTTTGACTAAAATTTACATAAATAGTCTAGTGTAATATGATCATTAAGCAAATCAATTTTCTCGTGCGTACGTAAACGATTAGGTAGTGTTAGGTTTTTTTGCAGGTCAGTGTAAAATTATATGTTTTACTTGATTCTAGGCAAAAGTATATGGCAGTTAGTCCTGGAACAATTTGATGACCTCTTAGTCAAGATTTTGCTGTTAGCCGCTATTATTTCATTCGTAAGTAACAACAGGCTTTTACAGGATAATCAAGTTGTTTGTATATAGATTATTATATACTGACGTTATGGTAAACAAATATTTATTTCCTCCACAGGTTTTAGCTTTATTTGAAGAACATGAAGACGCTTTCTCAGCGTTCGTAGAGCCCTTTGTTATTTTACTAATTCTTATTGCTAACGCAGTTGTAGGAGTATGGCAGGTAAAATAAACTAAAATTGGTCTATAGTTTTTTAGTTTCCAAACTTGTTCTAAACATTTGTATTAACTGCAGGAAAGGAACGCCGAATCTGCCATCGAAGCTTTAAAAGAATACGAGCCCGAGATGGGTAAAGTAATAAGAGGAGACAAATCCGGCGTACAAAAAGTTCGGGCAAAAGAAATCGTTCCCGGCGACGTCGTCGAGGTGTCTGTCGGTGACAAAATTCCCGCCGATATCCGCCTGATTAAGATTTACTCGACCACCATCCGTATTGACCAGTCTATCCTGACTGGTGAGTCCGTTTCCGTCATCAAGCACACGGACGCCATTCCCGACCCCCGCGCCGTGAACCAGGACAAAAAGAACATCCTCTTCTCTGGTACCAATGTAGCTGCCGGCAAAGCCCGTGGTATTGTCATCGGTACCGGCCTTAACACTGCCATTGGTAAAATCCGTACCGAAATGTCTGAAACAGAAGAAATCAAGACACCCCTGCAACAAAAACTTGATGAGTTCGGTGAGCAGCTGTCTAAAGTCATCTCTGTTATCTGTGTTGCCGTATGGGCCATCAACATTGGACACTTTAACGACCCCGCCCACGGTGGAAGCTGGATCAAGGGCGCCGTATACTACTTCAAAATTGCCGTCGCTCTGGCTGTCGCTGCTATTCCTGAGGGTCTGCCCGCTGTTATTACCACTTGTCTCGCTTTGGGCACTAGGAGAATGGCCAAGAAGAACGCTATTGTCAGGTCTCTGCCTTCCGTAGAAACCCTTGGTTGCACATCTGTCATCTGCTCCGACAAGACCGGTACACTGACCACCAACCAGATGTCTGTCTCTCGTATGTTCATCTTCGAGAAGATTGAAGGTAGCGACAGCAGCTTCCTCGAATTCGAAATCACTGGCTCAACTTATGAACCTATTGGTGATGTGTACCTCAAGGGACAGAAGGTCAAGGCTGCTGAATTCGACGCTCTCCAGGAATTGGGAACCATTTGCATCATGTGCAATGACTCCGCTATCGATTTTAACGAATTCAAACAGGCTTTCGAGAAGGTCGGTGAGGCTACCGAAACCGCCCTCATTGTGCTCGCTGAGAAAATGAATCCCTTTAACGTTCCCAAGACTGGTCTCGACCGCCGCTCGTCTGCTATTGTCGTACGCCAAGAAATCGAAACTAAATGGAAGAAAGAATTCACCCTCGAGTTCTCTCGTGACAGGAAATCCATGTCTTCATACTGCACACCCCTCAAACCTTCCCGCCTTGGAACTGGACCTAAATTGTTCGTTAAGGGTGCGCCCGAAGGCGTTCTGGAGCGTTGCAGCCACGCCCGTGTCGGAACAAGCAAGGTGCCTCTGAACTCTACCTTGAAGAACCGCATCCTGGACCTGACCCGCCAATACGGTACCGGTCGTGACACTCTGCGTTGCTTGGCCCTGGCTACCGCTGACAATCCACTGAAGCCCGATGAGATGGACCTTGGAGACTCTACCAAATTCTACACCTATGAAGTCAACCTTACTTTCGTCGGTGTCGTGGGCATGTTGGACCCTCCCCGCAAGGAAGTATTCGACTCGATCGTTCGCTGCCGTGCCGCTGGTATCCGCGTTATTGTCATCACCGGTGACAACAAGGCCACAGCCGAAGCCATCTGCAGGTATATTTCGCAAGCGAACTGCTTAAAACCCTATTATTTTAAATCAAAAGGACCGTATATTGACTTGAAATGTTAATTTCAGACGTATTGGTGTCTTCAATGAGGACGAGGACACGACCGGAAAGTCATACTCAGGCCGTGAGTTTGACGACCTGCCCGTCTCCGAGCAGCGATCCGCCTGCGCCAGGGCGCGCCTGTTCTCCCGCGTGGAGCCCGCCCACAAATCCAAAATCGTCGAATTCTTGCAGAGCATGAACGAAATCTCCGCTATGGTATATTTCACTAATCGATTTATTTTCTCTATAAATTACGATTATTATTGTTATTAATAACGTAGCACATTAGATTGACTAAATTATTGTACACAGATATTATTGGGTGTTTACGTTTCCTCTGGAATATTGTTTACGTTGTATCGATGGTGTTTACAAACGGACTGAGACTGTTTATGAACCGCAATGTGTACGCTGAGGTCGGATATTGCAGACTGGCGATGGTGTGAACGACGCGCCCGCGCTGAAGAAGGCCGAGATCGGTATCGCCATGGGCTCCGGGACCGCCGTCGCTAAGTCTGCCGCCGAGATGGTGCTGGCTGACGACAACTTCTCATCTATCGTCGCTGCTGTTGAAGAAGGTTGGTTGCAAACATATCGTTTGGCTTTGATCACGTCATCGAGAGTCAATATATATAATAAGTAGAATTCTCGTAAATTATTTTTAAATACTTAATTTTTTATTACTAATTTGTGATTAAATATATCAGAAGAAACGTCTTACATTTTCTTAATTTATCACACACTTAGTATAAAGGAACATACACCAATTCGGGATAAGTTATTATCATTTCAACACAAAAACTATCACCAGGTCGTGCCATCTACAACAACATGAAGCAGTTCATCCGCTACCTGATCTCTTCCAACATCGGTGAGGTGGTCTCCATCTTCTTGACCGCTGCTCTTGGTCTTCCCGAGGCCCTTATCCCCGTGCAACTTCTGTGGGTCAACCTGGTAACTGACGGCTTGCCCGCTACCGCCCTCGGCTTCAACCCTCCTGATCTGGACATCATGGACAAGCCCCCGCGTAAGGCTGACGAGGGTCTCATCTCTGGATGGCTGTTCTTCAGGTAAACCACTTTAAATATTTGATTAGTATTATCATGTTCTTAATATTACTTGCTTCGTCAATACATACTCATATATGTACTCTCTGTTGATGAACTTACAATATTTTAAATGTCTATATGCATCGTATATTATATTATAACCACATTTGATACCGATACTGATTTCATAGTAATTATCTAATATTTTTCTATTTCGTTATAGTTTTTTAAGCAATTATAGTATAGTCTACTGTTGGATAATTGACATTAATACTTAACTGTTGTACAGATACATGGCTATCGGTGGATACGTCGGTGCCGCTACCGTGGGCGCCGCCTCCTGGTGGTTCATGTACTCCCCGTACGGCCCCCAGATGTCCTACTGGCAACTTACCCACCATCTGCAGTGCCTCGGCGGCGGTGATGAATTCAAGGTAAGATATAGGAACGAGCCTTTCATAAAACTCCAATTGTTCTCTCAAATATCTGCATCTTTAAAATATCTACTTTGTACCTGTATGTATAGAGACAATGAAGAGCACCGAAACAAATATTCCGCAGTGCAATGTGTTTGATAATATTATCCATACATTTGAACTCTACAAACGGAGCAATGGCATATTGTTAATAAATTGTCGATTCGGAAATTTATCTCGTACCTATCTCTTGCAGGGTATCGATTGCAAGATCTTCACCGACCCCCACCCCATGACGATGGCCCTGTCCGTGTTGGTCACCATCGAGATGTTGAACGCCATGAACAGCTTGTCCGAGAACCAGTCGCTGGTCAGCATGCCGCCCTGGTCCAACATGTGGCTCGTCGGCTCCATGGCCCTCTCTTTCACACTCCACTTCGTCATCCTGTACGTCGAGGTTCTCTCGGTGAGTGTCGGGGCAGCGATGAAATTTTTTTCATTTATATTTTTTTCTGAAACACTGCGTCCGTGACCTCGCGGCCGTCGAAACGTATCGCAGCTAAAGGCTCGCGCCGCATCGCGCGGCGGGTGCAGGCCGTGTTCCAGGTGACGCCGCTGTCGACCGACGAGTGGATCACGGTGATGAAGTTCTCCATCCCGGTGGTGCTGCTGGACGAGGTGCTGAAGTTCGTGGCGCGCAAGATCTCCGACGGTGAGCGGCGCGAGGCGCGCCACTGGCTGCGCGGCATGCAGTGGATCGTCCTTATGTGGGCGGTCTTCTTCGGCGTCATCCTCTACGGCCCGCTCTAAGCCGAGACGCCGCCCTCCCCCGCACCGATTCACCCTAATACCCTCATACCGAATTTCGCGCTACCCGCCGACTCGACCGGCGACGGCGGAGACGGACCGGAGCGCCTTTTTTAAATGTAATGCGACGCGTTCCTTTCGCTCGACACTCCGCGCTCGAAACGAGTCCGTCTTCGCCTCGCGACGCGCCCCGCGTAGCGCGGCGGTAGCGCGGAGTCCACTGTGGAACCCCCGACCGTGAGCCGCGCTCACCACAGTGCCTCTAACCGGAATGCTAACGACCGCACCCGAGTGACGTGTGACGTGTGACGCGGGGCGCGTGACGGCCACACGGCGCCGGCCGCCGGCCGCCGGCCGCCGGACCGTGTGCTCGTGACGCGCTCGTTGACGAGTGAGCGACTGACCCGCCCCGCCCGAGACCGCCGAGACCGCCGAGACCGCTCGAGACCGCCCGAGACCGCCGGAGCCGCCGCCCGCGGCCGCGTCGTTTGGCCTTTTTAATGTGCGAGACAATAATTTTACGGAGCTCGTTTTTAAAGTAGTCTCACTTTTCTCACCTATCTTTACTTCTTGCTAGAGATGAAGTGGCTGTGAAGACCTTCACGAAAGTGCTAATGTGTAACACCAAATTATACTGATTTTTTTTATTAAACTGAAAGGGTATATTGATGTAAGTTTGTTTTTTGCGATTGATAATAGAATTTGTATAAATGATCGTAACGGTGATCAAGCTCCGTTTTGCTAATATCACGGTAGACTCGCACTCGGCTCAGTACCTTGTCCCGATGGACACAGACATAAATATTAACTTACTATATATAGTACTGTGCATTATTAGTGCTTAGTGTAATTTATTGTAAGTATATAGTTAGGGAAGTGGTTATGATTATTTTGCTCGGCAAACCGTTATTAGGAAAAATTGTTTTGCTCTGTCCTTTCACTTCTGGCCGCTTGATAACATTCCTTTATGCATTTTTTTTCTTTTCCTATCTGTATGTGTATACTAAAAATTCTTTTACTTTTTTCTAACCTAACGTAATTTTTTTCTTGCTGCATTAACAACTAGTATGATGTGTGTTGTATTGCATTCACTATATAAAATCAAGTTAGGTTACGAAAAAAAAACTATATTCGATCTTCGTCTTTAAGAAATAAATGTCCAGTGTTGTTTTATTTGTAAAAGGAGTTGCAAAATTATATTTTAATAAAGCAATATAGTCATTGTATGTATGGCGCGGTGTGATAGCATATGATAGTAAATATGTTCAAATTGGTTCTTAATAGTTTGTACTATGGATGTAATTTAAGTTTTTTCTATTTCCCCTGGATATCGGGAGTCACTCTCAGTAATTTTATTGATGAGACATAATAATACATTAAGATGAGTAAAAACAAAATTCAGTTTAATCATTTTTGTTTAGGTACAAGCCACGTACTTTATATACACATATTTAACATATGAATTTTATATTCATATATTAAATTTATATACATGGACTGCATGTGTTTGAACGTTGCATGTTTTCAATTAAGAGTGCAGTTTGGTTTGGTTTGATTTTATTACTATTGTCTAAAATTGTAATAAAACTGGTAATTATTACATAATGTGTACACAAATTTAAGAACATACCCATACAGATGATACCACCATACACTGCACAATTTAGGGCATGCTCAAACCTTACAATAACTGTTGTCCCAACCTTCTCCAACTGTTATGATTATAAAATAACTTATTAAAATGTACAGTCGTTTATACATATTTTACATTAATTAAAAATATCGAGAATTGAATGTCCAATTGTTTTTTTAGATCCTTATTGAACTTTAACCGTATCTGCCCACACCCACGTCTAGAAGTTTATTCCTTGTGTGTACACTGTCTCACAGGCGACCGAAACATGTCATAATTACCTACTAGAAACCTAACCTACCTCCGTGTTGTGTTTCCTGCTAACACAGTAATACGCTAAAAGTTTTGCAAGCTTGAAATGCTATTTGGCTACAAATTTGAATATTTTATGAAGTAATCCAAATTTATAATATTTTTTTAATCATTTGGCGTTTTCCAGTCGACGCAACTTGTGAAAAGTTCCGTCCTTTAAATTGAATTTATATTATTAAATAAGCTCGCTGTCTAATTCTATTTTTTACAAAGTTTACAATATAATTTAATTTGGTATAATAATATAATCCTGGAAAAACGGCCCAGAACAGTAAATGTTTCGATATAAAATCAAATCAATCGTCGAACAGCTCTCAATATCGGCATGGCCGTATGGAGGAGAGGTTTGCCAATTGCAAAACTTTGTCCCCCACGCATGCACTAACGAGTGTCGTCTGTTGTCTGCCCCCAGCCCAGCCGTCGTGGAAGCTGTAAGCGCCGGCCCGTCGCAGCGCCACTGCACGCACATATTCCATGAACACTCATTGTTTGTTGTGATCCCGCAGTGAAACTACACATTTAAGTAAACGACACGGTTGTGATATCTGCATACGAGTCCTAGTAAGTTCGGACGGCAGCCCCGCTCGAGCGAGCGCAACACTAACGCTCTCGTTGTTTTGCAGCGAACGAGGTGGTCATTGACAAGTGGTAATCGCCACCGAGTCATAGTTCCTCAACCGCTTCTCTCTGCTCCTTCTACCGCTCTCGTCTCCCGTTTGACCGGTCGGATTTTAGATAGAGTCTAGTGACGCGCGTGTTAGGCCGGACTAGGTGTGGTGATGCAGAGACGCGAGCGGTGGCGCGGCGGCGAGGCGGCGAGGCGGCCCGGGGCTCGGCCCCGTCCACCCGCTCACCTGTGTTAGTTCATCAGAGAGGACTACGTTGTTTATAATGTGTATATACTACAGTATGCTTAGGAGGTTTAATCATTGTTAAATTACATTGTTCTATTAAAGACTACATGGTGCCCGTCGACAAAAGCAGTGCGATAGACGATGTGTACTTAAGTTGACAGCACTCATATTTAATTTATTGTTATATTTTTATTCTCTTTTTAATCTAGTTTGCTTATATAGAGCCGAGTCTGTTTCTATTAGTGCTGACGCCTCGACGAGCAATATGGTGTCTGTAAGGGAAGGATATAAATAATTGTCCAGTGTTTGGGACGTAATCAAGTCCAAAAATTTAAACATACCTGTACATTTTAATGTATTATTGTTTTGTACAATAAATCGTTATAAAACGACAAGTGTTTAATTTAATATCTAAAGTATTGCAAATGTCAATCTTAGGAGTAAAGCTGCTCTGTAATTGGGAAGGGACCAATTAAACCAAGAAGGTTACCACAGAGTGCTGAGTATGGGTTTTTACAATTATACATGTTTTCTTTTTTAAAGTGAAACATTTTCATCGCCTTTATTTGCTCTTCATTCATACACTCATTTGCAAAAAAACGGCCGCCTAAGCAATGAACCATTTCAAATGTTACAATTGGTTTGTTTGATAATTATAGGTAGTTCTATTTTTACAATTATGTATATTAATAAGCAAATAATTTGTTTTCGTCAGTATTATCATAAAACTTAGATACAATTTAAGGGTTTTAATGCTAAAGTTCACTAGTAGTGTATGCTCGTGAAGTAAAAGTTAACAAAGATTTTTGTTTGTTTTTTCTTTAATAAAGTAAAAGCAGATAAATGTTTGGTATCGAGAGTGACCCCCCTCTAGCTGAAATCACAGCTTGAATTCATCTGGGTATGCTAGCGAGGATATCCCGGATACTTGCTTGCGGAATACGTTCCCACTCCGCGGTAATAACATTCTTCAGCTCTCTGATGGTCTGCGGAGCCGGTTGTACTGATCTCACGCGTCGTTTCAGAACGTCCCAGACATGCTCTATAGGATCGAGGTCGGGACTTCGAGCTGGCCAATCCAAACGACGAATGCCGACCTCTTGCACACACGCTTCCACATCGCCAGACCGGTGGGCGCGAACGTTATCGTCCATAAAAATTGAGTCTTCGCCTAAAGCGGCCAATGCGGGTTGTGCATGAAGAATAAGAACTTCTGTTATGTATCGATGTCCAGTCAGTGAGCCGTTTTCAATGAAGACTAACTCTGTACGATCTATTGAAGTTATTCATGCCCAAAACATAACAGAGCCCCCACCATAAGATATGATTTCTTCAAAACAAGCTTCTGCAAAGCGTTCTCATCGTCTTTGTAGCACTCGCCGTCGTCTATCTTTACCGAACAGAGATATCCTGGCTTCAAAGTTCGTGGCGCGCCTCGCGCCGCTCACCGTCGAAAATCTTGCGCGCCACGAACTTCAGCACCACCGGGATGTAGGAATAACTTAGGGCCGCGGGCCGGGCGATGTCTGCGTATATTGGCCGCAAGACGCCTCCTCCTGACCGTCCATAGACTAATATGCATATTTCTTACTTCTCCGAAGTTATTCTTAAGGTCCACATACGAAGACTTGCAATTTCTTAATGTGCGACTCACAAGAAAATGATCATCCCGTAGTTGGGTACATGGGTTTCTTCCAGAAACAGGCCTTCTCTCGACTGAACTGGTGTCTTGATACCGCTGCCTGGTCCTTTAAACCGTCGAGCGACTCATACTTAGCCTCTGAGCCACGAAGCATTAGCTGCAACCCTCTTCGAGCAGCGCAATAATTTTAGTAGCTTTTACCACTTTCTCTAACATTATTGAGACAGCTAAACAGCAATAAATAAAGCTTTGACAATTAAGAATATGAAATAAATTCATAAAAATTGACTAAAAGTTATGAAAACCGATATTATCTATAATAGGATATACTACTATAAAGATAAAAATGTAGGATAAAAAGTGGTTTTCTGTAAAAACGAGCATCAAATGAAAATTGAATTTAGAACGTAGATACTGTTTTTAACACCACGGCATTTTTAAAACCAAATGATTGAAATCATTTTGGTACCGTATTTTTTAAAGAAGAATTTAAACAAAACCGCCCGTTTTTTTTTGCATATGAGCTTATACAACATGTCACAAGCGTCTATACTCTCAGCATCAAGCATTATATAGTCTCACTCATACATACAAGTAATCTGCAGTATTTGTTTTGTTTTGTTCAGGGTATTGATGTAGGTACTTATTGTTCGATCTGAAAAAAAAGGTTTAAATTCTATCGAGATTTCATAAATCCATAAATTGTTTTTATTTTATAGGCTTACATACTGGCTACGATTTTATTCATTTGTCTTCGCATAAGTTAACAAGTAACCTATGTGAAACTTATTCACTTTATGATGTTTAACGAGGTTTATTTTATTGACATGAATACAAACTTTAGGCGCTTTGGCCAATTTTAGAGATGAGTAAAAGCTATTGAAAGATACGACATTGTACCGAAACTATCTGACTTCCAGTGCCATCAGAGCTGTGTGATGAGGTATAGTGCTCATGATTTTCTTTGAAAACAGCAGATTAAAACAATAATCCTATAAATGCTTTGAGCTCTGTAAGATCCGAATCTTAAACACATGCTTGATTTTTGTGTTTTGATCTCATTAGTTTTATTTCATTGTTAGTGTGTAGTACAATTTTGTCCAACATCTCATCCGTAAATAGGAATCTCCAAATATCAAGTGGTGTAGTAGAATTATTGAGAATACTATGAAATGCTGGTTTTACACCCGGTGTTTACTGTACATTATTACGCTGAAGTTTCCTTGAACGGGTGACGTTACAAATGACCGGCAAAAACGATTACCTACTGCCGAAGTAAATTTTTTTCCTGGCCTACCTCTGGACTGCAAGCGCGAAAGCGGAATATCATCTTCTGACGAGTCGCTTTCTTCTGGAGACCTGGATATAGAAGAAGAGGAGAGAAGAGGTTGTTGATTCCAGCAAGCTATTTTCATCATCGTTTCCCCCTTAGTTTTAGATTCGCTCTCTTCAGCCGGCTCTTGATCAACGTTTACACCAGGTTCTGACGTCGCTGCAATCCTCGCCAGAAAGATCATCTTCGTCCGAGATTTCTTATTGAAGACATTTTATAATAATCTCGTTATTTTGACCTAAAACAGTAATAATAATTGATTATAACAAAGACACAACCACCTACGTGCGGTCACGGACAGTGCCGGTTGTAACACTACCGGCGCCCTGAGCGAGATTTCTACAGCGCCCTCCAACTGCAATTCAAACCCATACGAAAAGAGAGAAAGCATATAATGAAATAACCATTTATCAAAAGAAATAATTATTTAATACATAGAATAACCGTTTATTGAAAAAAAATCGAATAAAATTTTACTTTTCTGGCCTTTCTATCGGCGAACTCTTTTATAAGGTGGTCAAAGTCGATGTTTTCAGCAATTTCGTTTTTAATTGACAAAGTTGCTAAGTTTGTCAATCTAAATTGTAATATTGTTGATCGAAGATAGGTTTTTATCAGCTTCAGTTTTGAATAACTCTGCTCACCACTAGCAACCGTTACAGGTATAGTCACTAATATATATATATAATAATAATCGAAATGCAATCCATATATTTGGATACAGTTCTTGTAAGTTAACATCTTTAATAAAGTTTAAACAAAAATGGGAGTAACATTCTGATCAGGCAGAAAAGATATCAGACTTAAAAGTTCATCACACAACATACACCCATCCATGTCTGATTTAGAGTCTACAGTTAATTTTAATTAGAGATTACTACAGAGCTTGACAAGATGTGTTTTTCTGAAATCTGTTTAATATTGTACAAAAAGATCAAGATTCCAAATACTCACTTAGCTGTTCGAACCTTTTATTGACTGAAATTAATGCGACACTACATTAATTTCAATCAATGAAAGGTACAAAAGACAGTTAAAAAATTCAACCTCAATTTTTTTTTCTGGAGAAATTACAGTGTCGTCGCGTGCAATTTCACCAGCTTGACGCTTAATACGTCGAATTCTTGTTGTAGCTCGAAACACAGGTTAAATCTCTAGTTCTTCGGCCAATACCTTCGCAGTCTTTCAAGAAACTGCAGCATTTTTTCAACATTTCTGTACATTTACCAAGATCCATGTCTGGTAACTGTAGAGATATACTTACGATATTTATTTGAAAAATGTCATACCAAACAACCAATGAGACTATGATGCTGAAATCCTTTTAGCTGTTCGGCTAGAGTAGTAGCCTCATAAGACACTTGAACATCAGTTTAGTGCTATCCATGATGCTGAGTTTGTCAGCATCATGGATAGCACTAATATGATAACGGACTGCTGATTCTTGCTTCCCAACGAGTATCACTGAGCTTTTTTATAGTATATAGTCCCAAGTGATCGGTTAGAATTTTCCATCGATATCTGAAGTATCCCAAACAAAGTGACTGATTTTACGGATGACTTAGCGACATCGCATAGTACTAGATTGTAGCTATGACAGCTATACGGTACATAAACAGCTAAGAGTAAGGGTTTATGTCGAAAATTCTCCTTTGAACTCCAATATATTTTCATCTTTAAAAAACCTAATAATATTTTTTTGCGTACATGGCCTAATACACAATTTAAACTCATTTAAAGGTGTTTTATTTGAGTGTACGAATCGCGAAAACTAAAGACAACAATAAGCATTAAAACGCTATTGAGCAAGGATCACTGACAAGGATATATTCGGGATAGCAATATTTACCTATATTTTTCGAACTTAGTTCCCATGTAAAAAATAAGCTCATTTTTTAAACTAAAATGTTAAAAAAAAGAGCCAATGTGTTTTTCTATGATCGGGGATTCCCGGTAAAATTAATTCAGAAGCAACAATGAGGGTTTTACCTTGACAGCTCGTTTGACAGATGAATCAGAATTTGGCACAGACAATCTTTAGACCCTGAGAAAGGACATAGGCTATTTTTTAATTGTAAATAAGGGTTGTAAGGGGTCGAAAGGGGGGATGAAAATTTGTATGGAAGTATCGCTGTTTTTAAAGCTAGAAACTTGAAACTTATTTTTCAGGCTATTGATTCGATATACATAAACATGGTTTTCATAGTTTATATAAGTTAAGATAAAGAGGTATGGTACTCAAAAAAACTAATCTACGCAGAAGAAGTCGCGGGCACAGCTAGTTAATCTATAAAAGCGAGCAATTGTATTCATAATTGACTGAAAAAAATTGACAGATTAAGGTTGATTTGTTGTCCACCGTCCTAATTGTCGCGTTGAAATTACGTGTATACAGTATATTTGTCATCTATAAGGGCATTAAAAAACGCATATGTGGTATAAAAGGTAAAACGCATTCATATGCGTTTTACCAAGCTTATTAAGTTAGTGTAAACAAACTCGCTTTGTAACTTGTAAACTATTATGTGCGTTGTTTGTTCGCAACGCACATAATAATTTACAAGTTTAGTTAGTAATGCATCCAAACCCAGGGCCCGATTTAGGGGAGGGGCAGCAAGGCCATAACGGCAAAAATTAGGGGTGGCAAAATTTACTTATTCTTATCTATATTTGACGTTTTGGACAACTGCGTTTCTATCACAGTAAACAGAATTTATATCTTCCAGAACAAACAGTAGAACGTCTTTATACAATTGGCCGGAATGCGAGTTATACCTACGCTCTAAGAAAATTCAGGTTGTTTCAGAGACGAGCAAAGAATTCTCATACAGTCGTGAGTGCACCGGTTATCGTTAGGAGAATTTACCTTTGGAAGTTACCCACTTTTATTTAGAGTGTATTTTTTGACACCGATAGTTTTTCCATATTCCATAATTTACTTGACGTAGACTTTATTTAGATGACTTAGTTACGACATTAAATTACTTAAAAATACAAAAGATTTCTTTGACAACTCGCGTTCAGATGATTATTTTACTTAGATTCTTGAAGCTTTAGCTTCTGAAATTGATTGTGATGTGTTAGACTTTGAAAATGTGGCTACCTCCTGCACGATCCAAGTAAAAAACAATTTACTTATGAGTGTATTGACTAATACACTCATAAGTATAAATATAAATTAAAGTATTTTTCATATTATGGATACAGCTATAAACCCCTTAGAAAAATAACAAAAAATATTTGCGATCCACCATAACACAGGATAGATTATCTGGATTGGCTATGATTTCAATAGAACACAAGGTTTGCGACAGTACACATATTATACCGTGAGGTATCGTAAGGTACCTACTGGTAAAGTAAAATAGTACCTCCCACTGCACCAGGTGTCGTAAGAGGCGACTAATGTACCAGAACCGACAGATGGCGGTATATCCATCCGAAACAGTGCAGCTCAAATGCACAGGGCGGGGGTGGGCAGCAGCATCCCCGTTGCGAAAGCTGCGCTCTGCGATTGCTAACACGCTTGCCTAGCGCGGCACTTATGGGCAAAAAACTTCTTTCTTCAATAGCTGGTATAATGATGATGATGACATGTTTTAAATATTGTTAATGATTTTGCAGAACAAAAAGTGCGAAGAAAATTATTATAATTACGACGCAGGTAGGATTTAATACTTTATCTCCTAAAAACTGTTTAATTAACTATTTTATTATTTAAAAATAACTGTTTTGTTTTGTAGGAACATAATTGCTTTTTTATTGCCTATTAAATTTTAAAACAAATCTTTTGCTGTGTATTTTAATCGTATAAACTATAACTTTAATATATTATGAACCGATCGATGGATCACAATAAACTTAAAGCTTGGTCCTAGTTATAGGTTCTTCTTCAATAGACTGACGTGAACACGTGAATACTAATATTTACAACAGTCTCTTAGGCTGGGCCTTCTGAAGAGGTAGGTATAATACCAACAACATCATGTAATTTATGTAGGTATGTATACTTTACATGAACCAAAAAAAAACTAGCTCATGACTTATTTGGTTTTGTATATGTAAAGGGCGGCGAAACCCATTTTTGCCCGGAGCAGCAATATAGATCGGGCCCTTTCTAAACCGATACTTAAATTAAAATAATAATTATAATTATATTCTTTATTTTACACACCATAAACAACACATTCAAAAAACAGAAAAGCATATAACAGTACAGTACAATAGGCAGCCCTATCGCATAGAGTGATATCTTCTAGGCAACCTTTGGACAGAAAAGAAATACAACAATAATAAGGCGGTTTGAGGTGTATAATAAATTAAATTAATGTATAAATATACAATCAAAATATATACAGGAAATACTTAGTTCTAAAGATAGGTATAGGCAATAATTAAAAAAATATATGATGAAGACTCTTAATTCCGATTTTACTGCGAAAGTATTACAAAAGAGAAACTTTAGTGCTTGAAATTATTCAATCGAACAACCGCAGGGTAAGCATGAAACCTAACAAACAAATTATCACTGAAAATGCTAACCCTAAACAAATTGAACCACTGTACCCTAATAACATAGTAAAAACTTTAAAGAAACTTCTTTATCCGAACTATATAACCACTAATTACCTGTGCTGAGTCGCGACGGAACATCCCCTTGGCAAAAATATGTTTTTTTAATTTATTTTTAAGGTTAATCTGTAATCATATACTACTCTACTTTTTCTAACTTATTTTAGGGCACGTCACTAGTTATTGAACCAGTTTGTGGTCCGCTTGGTGCATTGATCTGTCATTGTCAGCTGTCATATGAGATTTTTGTATTGGTTTATTGTTAAAAAAATTGAAATTTTGTCAACGGCCAACCCCGGTGCAGCTGTACTGTATTACTTTATTTAATTTCCGTAATGATCATTTATAAAAGTTGAGTTTATGAATTGCCATGGAAGCGTTAAAGTAAGTTTAAAAATCATTTAGTCTAATTATTTAAAATAAATGTCGTATTTCCTTTAAAAATGCAATTTTTATTACAGGGTAGACGCCGAGCTACCAAATAAAATGGCACATTTAGATATTATGGAAGTAGACGATGCAATTGAGGATAACACCCAAGAGAAGCCTCATAGTTCCAATTTCACGGCAAGAGTATTACGGAAGAGAAAATCTATAGTGCCTGAAATTAGTAAATCGAACAACCGCAGGGTAAGCATGAAACCACGCAAACATATTATCACTGAAAATGCTAACCCTAAACAGATTGAAGCTCTGTACCTTAATAAGAAAGTGAAGGCTTTGTCCCAAACATTGGAAACTATTTATGAGGAACCCAAGACTGATACCAATGCGTCTGATACATTTATAGGCGGGAGGAAAATTAAGAGACTTCTTACATTCCAGTTAGGTAGTCAATATACTAAAGAAAAAATTAAAAAACGAAGAGCAAAGATCAAAAAGCTATTAGGAAATAAATCATTTTTGAATAGAAAAAAAATACCAATGCAAGTTTTTCTTAAAACAATTGAATGTCTGGAACTAGATGAAACCGTTCAAAGTGAGACCAAAATACTTAGTATCAATAAAGAAACTTAGTATTGGTTACCTTAGAGTAACATTAATATCTAATACTACAAGATGGACATCAATATAAAAATCAAATAAATACCTGTGTTATTATTTAATTTAACATATAGACCTTAATTATATTTATTATGTATAATCATCATAATAAAAACTGTAAAACATCCACTCCTGGATAAACCATCCCCATGAAAAGGGTAATGTTGTACATTATTTCCATGGTAAGCATAAGTTCTAGCAAGTGTATATAACTATTGAGTTAAAAAGTTTTTTCATACATATATATTCCAATATTATTAAGAGCAAGATTGAATTGTTTGTTATAGTTTTACTCAAAAACTACTAACTGTTCAAAAGAATTCTTTTAGCATTAGAGAGCTACTTCTAAATAAGAGACTACCTGAAATAACATTATCAGCAAGTGATATTGTATATTATTATAGGAAGGGGAATCACATGAGTGAATCCATGGAACGCTTCTGGTGGTAAAATAATTGTATACTACCATCAAACATATAAATAAAGTTACATATTTAATTCTAGTAATAATGTTGTACAGACTTATTCCAGATTATTTTATAAACTTGAATGTTCTGATCTAAAACCAATCAAAATAAAGTAAATCACAGCAAACCATAAATAATGTTACTTACATATATTTGTAGAGAATTCCTGTAAGGTACTCTAAATTACAAGATTTGTAATTAATACTCAATATTACATGATGTTGATATATTGGAACAATTATCAAACTCTTTATATAAGCCTACAGTTTTATCATTAGCTATATTGACACACACACAGCGTGGTGTTTCTTCACCAGGAGTGTACATCTGTCGAGGTACACCAATCCATTTTCTTGTAATACCACCACTGAAAATATAACATTATTTGAAATTAACCATGCACCAGAAAATATATTTAGCAGTTAACAGAATTTTATATCACAACCTCGATTTTGTGCACCAAACACGAGTACCATCCTCTGCATTCCATGATATATTACATGGAGGATACTTCAGATCTTCCTTTTTGGCTAACTGTTTCTTTTGCTTACAACTGTCCAGTTTCTCGAGAAATTGATGCATATATTCAGTTTTTAATCCATTATTATCAATATATCTTCCAGTGAGATATCCTGCAAAGAATAAAAACTAATAGTTATAATAAAAGCCATCAAACTCTGTTTTAATCACTACTTGTTACTGATTGATTTATTCTGGTTTTATACATATCATACCATATTATACATATTTTCAAATAGCTTTGCACTTACCAACAAATTTGTACTTTTCTGTGAATGTTTTCTTCCAATTCTCAAGTACAAGTAACTCATCACAAGTCAGATCCAATATATGATCCTTGTTATCACTTTCATCTTTGAAATTTCCGGTAATGAAAGCTCTGGTACCATCTTTACCTGTAAGATGTCATTGGGATAAAATACAATAAATATATGTTATTAAGAAGAATTAGCCCAAGGAAATGTCAGGCTGGTAAAATAAACCAAACTCCCTCTAAAACTAATTACAAGAGCTTTACAATTTAAATATTACATTCATAGGTGAAGTACTACTTACCTACAAAATAATTATATGGAGACCCTTTTCCATAATGTTGAATTCCTCTAGTTACATCGAATATTATACCCATTATGGCTAGGTAGACTTTATCACGAATTTGGCCGTCGTACTTAGACAACTCCTCTGAAGAATATACCAAGTATTGGACATCTTCAGAGTCATAAAGTCTCAGCAGTTTTTTGTAGTAATGTTCTAAGCTATCTTTGTAAATGATACTTCCAATTACAACAGCTGCAGTAAAAATAATGTAAACAATTTTACTCATTTTAAATATTTTCTGTTTCCAATATTAACGTTATTCATTTGATTAAATTTCAACTACAAAAACATTGCAGGAACTCCGTCCTTTCATCCGAAACTGAAAACTAAAACATTTCGACGTCAACGTCATATACGTCAACCTATCTGTCTATCGAGCTTTTACGAACAGGCCCTCGATACGTCATTTATTAAACAATTTTAATAAAATTTCAATATATCAAACACACCTCGCGAGAAAAATACTTTATTACTTATTTCAAACGAATTGTTTAATAAAACATACTTATTACATATATAGATTATGAAATTTTAATACTATTACATTAACGTAAGTTAGAAACCGAGTATAATAAGATATTTTAATTTGCTTTCATAACAAAACTAGATTAATATTAAACTGGTGAAATGGTGAAAATAAAAGGCTTAATATTCCATCAAACCAGGTTGTTGAGTAACTTTCAACCAAAGCGTAAAGTAGTCGTTACGGGCCTTGGTGTTGTTTGCCCTTTGGGAACGGGTACAGAAATAGTTTGGAGAAATATTTTGAAAGGACATTGTGGCATTGTAGCTCTTCAGGATGAAGCATATGCGAAACTGCCATGTAGAATTGCTGGTGTTATACCCAAATCAGAAGAAAATAAAGTACTGACAGAAGCTTTATCGAAAGCAAAATTAAAATCTATGGCTCCAGCTACATGCCTAGCTCTTGTTGCCACAGCTGAAGCTTTGCAAGACGCTAGGTGGTCTCCTAAGAGGGATGAAGAGAAGGAAAGTACAGGTGTTACTCTAGGAATGGGGATGATTGACTTGAAAGATGTTTGTGATACTAATGAAGCACTAAAGTTGGGTTACAATAAAGTGAGTCCATTTTTTGTCCCTAGAATTCTGCCAAACATGGCAGCGGGTCATATCAGTATAAAGTATGGATTTCGAGGCCCAAATCATGCTGTCTCAACCGCATGCGCAACAGGGGCTCATTCTATTGGTGATGCATTTAGATTTATTAGAAATGGTGATGCTGATGTTATGGTATGTGGAGGAGCAGAGTCGTGTATTAGCCCTCTATCAATTGCAGGCTTTTGTCGGCTTAGAGCTCTAAGTACCATGTTCAATGACACTCCGACAAAAGCATCTAGACCATTTGACAAACAGAGAGATGGTTTTGTAATGGGAGAAGGGTCAGCTGTCCTAGTTTTAGAAGAATATGAACATGCAGTAAATAGGAAAGCAAAGATCTATGCAGAGATATTAGGGTATGGTTTATCAGGAGATGCGTCTCATATCACTACTCCTAGAGAAGATGGTAGCGGGGCTATTCTATCAATGAGCAGAGCATTAAAAGATAGTAATATTCAAAAAGAAAGTGTAACATATATTAATGCCCATGCAACATCCACACCCATTGGTGATGGTATAGAATCACTTGCTATAAAAAGTCTTTTTAAAGAGCATAGTGGTAATATGTCTGTATCATCAACTAAAGGTGCCCATGGACATCTGTTAGGTGCTGCAGGGAACCTTGAAGCAGTCTTCACAATTCTTGCTTGTTATCATGGGATTTTGCCTCCAACACTGAATTTAGAGGAGCCAGTGGATGATTTACACTATGTAGCTAATGTACCACAAACTTGGGAATCTGAAAGAAGAATTGCTTTAAAGAACTCATTTGGGTTTGGTGGGACAAATGCAACTCTCTGCATAGCTCAAATGTAATAACTATCAAAGAATTATTTTAAAATGAAGCCAAAAATATTGGATAATAATTAGAATAGAAATATTTATAAGCGACTAATTTGTATAAAACTTAATTTTGCTAATTCTTTGTACATTTTTCGTTTTTATAAACTTGATAAGGTACTTTCAGAGCAGAAATACAGTCTTAGCAATCCTGTTAACTGTTTGTAACTGGAGCAACAAAAATTTGGACTAAACATTGTTTTCTATTGAATAGAATATCCTATACATAAATAAAATTGTTATTAATGGGATTTTCACTGATAGAATATTTTCTGATATTATAATGATTTAGATACTTTAATAAAATTTATATAAAATTACAACACTTAAGTCTTCATACAAATAAATGTTAAATTCAACACATTTTATACTAACTAAACTGGTTCATTAGCTTGATAAAAAAAGCATATTAGGTATAAACTGCATTTACTTTTTACATAATTAATGCATGATAGATATTATCTTTAGATATATCTTTCTTGTTTTTATCTATATCTACCTTTTTTTCTGATGAGAATAGTTACATATACCATTAAAAGGTAATTTTTACAAATAAACTTCAAATGAAGAAATATTTTTTGTATGACACTGCTATGGTGACAAATGGGAATATCGCCTCCAGTTTATCTTTTATTTAGATTCGGTAGGTACGTAATTAAACTGATGTAAGATCTCTAAGATGGAACAAGATCAAGGTATGGGATGTAAATGTTACTCTTTAACTTTATATGCTGTGTTATGTACACAGAGCGATAGAACAATCAATATAAATGGTCAAAAAATCGCTCGTATTTGGAGTTTAACATCTGGAAAGCACAGAATAAAGTAAAAAGTAATCTTTACTATAGTAATAAACTTGTTGACACTGTATGTATTATAGTATATTTAAAACTGAGTTACAAATGTGTTTGATTTCAATAACAATGGCAAAATAGCCAAGGTAACTCCCGTCCTCATTTAGAAGCTTTTTCATAACGAGCAATAATTAATTCATCATGTACCACATAATATTGAGTCACATAAGCACAAATTGAAAATAAAATAATTTGATCAAAAAATGCTACTTTAAATATTTCATTACTAAGCCTTCTAACAATTTTAATAGTAAATATTCTTTAAATGCTGGGTTTTATCCAGTCGAATATTATAATATTGTTGGAATCATTCGAACTTGCACTTGCCTTTATTATGCCTTAAAATTATATCGGTCACAGGTCATAAACATGATTTAACAAAATTATTTCAGTACCACCATATTACAATCCTATAATATCATCTACAATATCTGTATCAACTATAAGCACCCATTGTCTTCTTCACACAGACATAAGTAAGGGATCTACTCTGAATTTGTTTCGTGCGCATGCGTGGTTTTCCCATGGAATATAAAAAAAACATTTTGATGACTTTTAAACATTGCTGGTCCAAATAATTTGCCAAAAATAAATAAATTTTAACTAAGTCCTCCACAACAACGATATTCGCTCAATACTACTATAGCGTATATATTGTACATTAATAATAGACCCAAAATTGATTACTGACATTTATCATCATCGCCGGTTAAGACTATTACTTCTAGGAATTCTTAAGGTACAAATGGCTTACAATTAATTTATTTAAAAATTTTCTAGCCAAGTTGTCGTGTATATAAGACACATGTAAAAATCGTAATAGAGGATATAACGCAACCTTTAATCACATCTATTGCAGAACTGTTTTTTGAATAACATAGTAGGACTGTCTTATACTAACAGCAATTTTGGGTCAAAACGGTTGGGTGCTACATATCAAATTGGGGAGTTTCCGATCGTAACTATTAGAATCTAAACGCGAATCGGCAACTAGAGTGCACGACGACGTCGCCGTTTCTAATGTATGACTGTTAATGTCTGCATGAAAACTGAGCGAATTACTTTTAAAAGATGGGATGTTTATCGACTCGAGAGCTTATCTACAGACCATGAAGCATAGGTTTGTGCCGTCCTGATGCTACGTGACGCGAGTTAGGCGGACTGCTGGCCCCGCTTGAGGGGCGTAGGCGCGGGCGCCAGCGGCGTGTTCACGCACAGCTGCGCGAACTTCTGCCGGAGGTTCTGTCGCAACTCTTGTCTTTTCTCGGTTATATTCCTACGGGATTTGAATTCTAGTACTTCCTCTATAGGGATATAACTGGTGTCCTGTTCGTCGTCCGATGAACATGTATCCTGAAAGGAAATTATAATTTTAGTAACATTGTCACTCATTGCTCTCACGATTCACGACGGTGCCGACTCATGCCCTTCTTTCATAAATATCTATGTTACAAATAATATTTGGGTAAAATATATAAAATATTAACAAAATATTTTGACCCTATATTTGTAAAAGTAAATGCGTATAGTCGACTTTCAAATTGTGATTATTTACCGCGTCGACTTTTTGCACACAAGAGGTCATCGCTCTCAATAATCTAGAGCATTGACCTCGTCAACAGACAGTTATGTGACTTACAAATCGTAGTAGAAATGAGAATTTTATTTGTAACCTTGTCATACAAATATTTATATTCGAGATACATACCATTAACATTTCCTGTAGAGAAAGTGTGAAACCGGTGCACGACATCTTATCGTTTTTGTCTGAGCAGTCTCCCCGCTCGTGGTTGCAGAAGCCCTCGGAGCACGCCACCTCCGAGCCCTCGGGCGAGCTGGCGAGCGAAGAGGAGCCCGAGATGGTCTCGCAGCAGCCGCCGTTGGTGCCGGACGAGTACCCGCAGTCTTGGGAATGGTCGTTGGGGGACAGTTTTCCGTTTTTGTTCCGTTTCTTGGCAGTCTTTTTTGGCGAGCGAGCCGGCTCGTCGTGACAGGATTCGCACGCGTCACCGGCTGCTTCGTAGCATTGGTTGTAGTCACTGGGAGACAGCAAGTCGGTCGGCGTGTCGCGCTCCTCTAGCAGACACTCTTCACATTGGCACTTTTCTTCTGGTTCTTCGGAATCAGCTTCCTGTTTAAAAATGATTAATATTTTGAGATCAGCATAGAATTATAGGACATTAAATAGCAATACAAAAAACGATGTAAGTTTAAGCTGCATATAAATATCAGCATACGAAGTCTCGTATCTACTCCGTACTTTTATATGATACACTTTGATACATCGCCAGTTTTTTAAAGAAAATTTACTCCTTTCTCAAATTTGGAACATGTTCGAAAAACTTGCTGGCAACAACCGACTTTCACAGAACCACATCCTAACGATGGCCAGTCAAGCCGAGATCCAGGTCACCTTAGAATAGTCCAACTGTAGGGTTGTACCATTCGCGGTTCGGACATGTAAGTGGACAGAGAAACTAAGAAAACATTCAAGACAGAAACAAAATGAAACCAGTTTACGTATGAATAGAATAAAATACCTTGCACTTGGTCTCGACGGCCTGCCGCTCCTTCTTCTTGCGGCGGCGCAGCTTTTTCTGTTCCTTGCGCTGCTGGCGCGCGAGTTCTTCCTGCGCTAGCTCGTCGTACAATAGCTGCAACTTAGACACGCCGCTGGCCAGTTCCACGGCCGTCTCAAACTTGCGGTGCAGCGCCTCCACGCCCACCGCCGCCAGCGCCTGGCACGTACCCTCCTCCTCGCGCATGCGCAGCGAGATTCGCTGCAGCCGCTCGTACATGCAGATGCCGAGGCAGATCAGCACCTGTCAATTGCCAGAGCTAAGTAAGCGCGGGAGGACGAGAGACGTATCGAGGGGACGTCTCGTTCCACTATATTGATGTTTAACTATGTTATTACGTTTCAAATGTTTAACCACATAACATATGGCCCGAGTAAATAAATCAATAATACAGGACGGTTAACGTTCTAAGCGATCAAAAAGCGAGAGCGAAAATAATTCTTCCCTTTAGACTTTAAATATAATCTATACTAATATTATAAAATTAGAGTTTGTTTGAACGCACTAATCCCATACACTGTTTTCGTGCGAGAGATAGATATATATATATATATATGTTTGAAACTGGTATTTTTCTTAATTATATTGATAAATATAATTCTGTTGTAATATATATATCTCTAATATTAGTGTTTCACAATTAATTTATTAATTAACTGGTTTATCTAATAATAACTTCAAAGTACTAACTTCTTCTTGTGCAATCTCTAGTGTTTTGGCGTGCCTTTCACGATGATTACCAAGCAGTTCTGGCTCGGCTCTGGCTATGAGGTGGGCGATGTAGTCGGTTTTTGATTGCAGGTGCAGGTGTTTGTCCAGTAAGCATCTTTTGATTCCCCCATATAATGCTCCGACATAACCTTTTTCTTTCTGGGGATCTCTGTCTTCAACTAATAGATGATATGCACGTAACACCTGCGAAATAAATTTCTGTAATGCTTCCCTCTAAATGACAAAATGATTATTATTACAGTTTATAAAAAAATGGTTTCCACAGTATGTCTGTGATTGGGGGTTGTCAATTAATCAAAAAGCTATGTTGTTTAAAGCCATTAAAAAGTAGTTTTATTATGAGGAAATATCCAACCACCAAGTTCTATTAAAACTGGTTAAATGTTCAAAGATTTATAATCAATTTTAATATTTTTTATAATATTGAAATGAATAATTTGAACCCTAAAAAATAGGTTACTTTATCCCGGAACAACAAGATACACCAGGGACGCGATATAAAGTGAAGGCCGTACAGATAAAGTCGATGGCATTATTATAAGCTTATTTTATAAATAAATAGTCATCCATATGAGATTTGTAAAACGTGGTTATACCGATAAGGCGGAGAGGTATCACAACTTATCTCTGATAAATTATGTCATGTAAAGAAAATAAACAAGTGACGTCAATATCCAGATTTATTTTTCTCTAGGAAACGGTTAATAAATTTTGCCAAGACATGGAGGTAGATCAACGCACACTTACCTTAGTCTTGCAGTCAGTACAGAAGCGGTGCTTTCTCAGGTAATTGTGGAGAGTATCGTGTAGCGTGTTGAAGTGTACGAGTGTGACGTGTTCGCGGGCGGACGGGCGCATGGCGTCCCAGGCGGCGCGCCAAGCGGAGCGACCGCCGTACGTCCACGCCGCCCAGCCCCATCCGCACGTAGCGGTGGGATTCGTGCCCGCGCCTGCGCCCGACCCCGTCCCCGCACCAGATCCCGCGCCCACACCCGCGCACGACGGCCCCCAGCTGCCCAAACCCCGTGCTGTCCCCGCTTCTAGCGAGTGGAGAATGCAACGCTGGGATTTTTTCCATCGTGGCTGACTCATTATCAGACATTCTATGCCCGTGCTGTAATAGAAACAGAATTCATTTCAGTAACGCATCGCTCTGAGACCCAGATAGTCTAAACAATATTTATGTCACAATCTAGGGGTACCGGTACCTCTCTCTGTACCAGATGTCGTAAGAGGCGACTGAGGTACCGGAAACAACTGGTGGCGGTATATCCACCCGAAACAGCGCAGCTTAAATACTGCAGGTTGGGGAGGGGCAACAGCATCTTCGCCCCAATGATGCGCTATGTAAATACTATCACGCATGCCCAAATTATGACCAATAACATTCCTATCTTGTAGAGGCATATGTCAAACAGTGGATTTCTTATAATTGATTAAGTAGATCATGAGAAACCTAACAAAAGGCTACCTTATTGATATAGTATTGTTAGTGTAGTCTTTCATTGTAACCTGCATGGCAATAACTCAAGCAAAAAAGATATTGCTAACTTAGTTTTTTTATGTTGCCAAATAAAGATGTTACCCTATTCTTAATTCTAATTATATCTAATTATTCTGTTAATCTAGACCTTGAACTAACAGATAATATATAGATGCAATTATAGCTTTAAATTGCATGCAACCTTTTTAAAACCCACAATCATCAAATGGGACTTTGGATTGGGTAAACACTTACCCAAACTGACTTTTTTAATTTGGGAACCATTTCATAGAAGTTAAACACCAATTCAGTAATTGCATTAATAGGGTTACGTGGAAACAAGTCTAGAAATTAAACTTACCGATGCCTAGCCATAAGTAAAAAGAGATTGTATCGAAAATTATGCAATGACACATTGATTCAATCATAAACTTCACCGAATGAATAAAAAGTAATAAAACCATTTAATTAAGTAAATTCAATTAAGTATTATTAAGTCTTGTATGAGTTGGCATAGTCTTAGGAATGAATACAATAAATACGAAGGTATTAATAAAGTAATAAAAGGATTAAATTTATGTACAAAAATTTTAGAGAATAATTCTGATTGGGGTAAAAGCTAATGAGTATGTACAATATTGTTAATTATATGACAATATTCACACAATAAAGATTAACTAAAAATATGTTGTTATTGTATTTAACCATATCTTTTTAGTCAATAACTAAATGTATGAACAGTGACATATCACTAAGAAGTTGATTCATAAATAAACCTAAAAAATAACAAATTATTCTTTTGTTGCAATTGTTATCTCAAAGTACTCACCTGTGACCATTTAACAATGTGGCAAGTGACTGTGGATGTACAATTTTGTCTTCTCTGATGGTCATTATTTCTTCTTGCGTGATGACCAGTGGATCAATTGTGGGGTGACCTGACTTAGATAGTTGATAAAACAGACGTTCCACACTGAAAATAATATGTTTTATGAAACTAATTTCAAAATATTAATAGATCCGTTTTTTTTTTTGGAATACTCCACATAGTGTTTTTGTTTAGAATAGACCACAATATGTACATCAATTGAGTTAGTTTATTGAATCATTTACCAAGTGCCAACCTTGTATGTAGAAAAGACATTGTTGGTTAAGTAGATTGAACAAAAGAAATTGTTCCTTAAGTCGTGATTGATTCAAAATAAACATAATTTCCAATCAATTACTAAAAATATCACATAACATGTATTGTTTCAGTTTTATAGTCAGAGTCTATGCACAATATTTTACAAATCTTGCATTTTATAAGACATCTAACAGAAAAATATAACTAAAAATATTTAACATTAGCGGTGAATATGTATTAAAATCGTAGCAAATAATCAAGTGTACAAGTCCAAAATATTAGCCTAATTAAAGATGTAATTTGCATGGATATCCAAATTATTCAATATCTCGTTATGTCTTTGATGTAGATTAGAGATACGCTAAGCAAATCTTTGCAGCACATTGGTACGCTCACTAGCTCAGTAGTATTAAATTTTGTGAATTTTATGGTACATATTACCTACAGATATTCTATATTGACTTAAATAATAAATAAATAGTGAACAAACATCAGATTTTTGGTGTGGTGGCCCTTAAACTTTCTTGAATAGACTTAATTTTTTATATTATAGTAAGTATATTTAAAACACAATATGTTTGTAAAGACTAGAGTAGAATAAATTGCTCATAAAAAAATGTTATAAAGTTCTTACATATAACTGACATACATACATACACATATAGCTAACTGGACAGAGCCTTAGCCTTAAAGTATTGCAAATATAAATAGAAATATAAAATATTCTATCTCACAAGTTGGATCAAATTGTACCCAGAATACAAAAATGTATTAAAATCTGTAAAATAGTTTAGAAGTTCATCCCAGAAAAAGCATCTTGTATTGTTTAATGAGACTTAAGAAAAGTTTTAGTATCTAAATGTGTTGTGAGCATTCCTCATTTGAGAAAAATCTATTGAATTCTTCAATGGATCAACATAATTCTCATACATTATTATGAATCTTGGATTTGTTTAGAGTATAATGACAATAGTGTTGTAGGAGGTGACTGGTATACCAACACCAGCAGATAGCAGTATATACATCATAATTGGCATAGCTCAAATACAGTAAGATGTGGATGGACTTAGGTAATTTGTTTTAAATCTACTTGATTCAATTTCCATCACACCCACCCAACTGGATACTATCAGTGAAACTCCTAAGGAAATCACTTTAGGAAACCTATGTCCAGCTGTCTCCCATCTCTAATATGGCGATTAATAGTAAAATTAAATGTTCAGCAACAAAAAAATCTTTCAAAATAAAATTTAGGAGTAAAATAATGTAATTTATTTAACTATATTAGTTTTATAATAACTAAAATTGTATTATATGTAGATTCAAATAATTCACTTTTATAAAAAAATATTTAAATAATCATTGCTCAAACAATAAAACAATGTATTTTTACTAATACCAACACAAGATCATATGTAGATACAAAATAGTTACTTTTAAAAAAAAATATATCTATGTTCAAACAAAACAACAATGTTTTTTACTAATCCTATATTAGATTTTAACATAGCTAATAGCATGGTTTTAATTTTGCAGCAACAGCTTTGGTTATTATATGACCCTACATGATGACTCACTTCAAACAAAAAAAAAATTTCCTTATAAAAGTTTTGATGAATTCTGCTATTCCTAGAGATCTATTAGTCACCACAATATTGTAGAATTGCATATGTCTATTATATAACTAGAAAAATTTTAAATTCTAAACTGTTGGGCCAAACAAGGGTCAAACCTCTTACCTGGCCAATCATCAATTATTTTTACTTTATAACACTACCAGGGTAATTTTTGAAGCAAAGGTATTTACTAAACCTTAGTAACAACTTAGTTATGGTTCAAACAATGCCCAGATATGTTAAGTGAATAACTATTTTAATTAAAGTAGCAGGTTATGGTAACTGCAATTTATACATTATTATATTTAAGTACAAATATGAGTAAATTTACACAATACCTTCTTCGACAGCCGACACAAGGAATGCTTTGATTTAATACGTTAAATATATCAGAGGCGCCCACCCTGAGCGCAGCTTTTAATTCATCTGTCTTGAGGATTTTGTATTTACGCATAAACTCCTCGTACTCGCGCCCTTTCACTTGTGGATTGTCACATACTAGCCCCATTGTGTTTAAATCCATAACCATCTGCAAACAAAAGCAAAATAGTAACAACAAAGAATTAAAACCACAAAAATAAGGTCACGTAGAAAACGTCACTAGATTTAGATGAAATCAATGGTATAAAAATGCAATCAGCCGTACAATACTATTAGTTAAATGACAGACATATATCTGGGTTTTTGAATATTAGCAAACTATGATTGAGGTTCTTAAAAATCAACGACATTTTTTAATTATTTCTATCACTGAATTAATCTACGTTTGTGGTAATGTCAAAGTGCAGAATCAGTTACTTACGGTAAGATTTTCATAAATAGTTAGCGGTAATTGTCGTCGTTTAATCACAGGATCTTTATCGCTATTGTATATATCAACCAGTTTCGCCATTTTTATGATTAATCACATAAAATCACCAACAAAATACACAAATATAACAAAATGACGGCCAAGTACCCAAGGAATACACGTCGTGTTGCGTCTGACACAAATTTGTATAATGTTGCTAGAGTAGCAATTAGAAAATAATAACATATAGATTAGTTAGCTTTTTAAATAACTGTGGACTCGATTTGAAGGAATATACAAACAGAAACGAGAAAAAACATGGGCCGCTATTATTTCATTTAAGCCATATAGTTTTTTTTTCTTTATAGAATACTGATGTTACTAACTATTAATAAATTCACTCATTCAACATGTCATTAAAATTAAAACTCAATCTTAGAATAAAGAAGCATAGATACCCAATGTTAAGGACCTTAACAATATAAATAATAAGTACTATACTGTCGCAAAGCAAACTTAATTTTTGATTGATATTAAAATCTGTCTCAATGATACAGGGACACCAGCCACACAGCGGCTTCGACCTAAAAAAACGTTTATATAACATAGAGTGGAGGCCTTTTAGTCAAAATTATACGCGCACATACATCCCGCTACAGATCAATCAGGAGGAATGAGTGGAGTTGCGTGCATCCAAAGGAACTACCATATGTCTTACGCCACCCTACATCGTAGGTGGTGTCAAATCAGTCACTGTTGATCAATTAAATTAGTTAACTCCCTTCCCTGGTTGTCACCAGTTTTGGAAGCAGAAAGTTTACCAACTATGTCAGGACCATTCAAAGACACGGCAACACAAAACGCACCAGCCAGCATGGCACTGTGTGCCGTTTATTTCGTCAAGCCAAGCTCCAGAAATCTGAAACGGAAAAAGTCTTTGATGCCCTAAAAAATAAAAGTTGAGAACCCCTGCCCCAGACAATGTAACTAATTGCAATAATATAGTCAATAAACAATTTAACTAACAGAGGAACCTAATACAATCAAGAAACCAGAGGAATAAGTCCTAGCAAACTTCCACCCATAATATATTATTCATTTTCATATCGGATTACAAACAGAAACCAACTGAGAGCTTACAAATGAATCAACCAAATTCCATGAGCTTAGCCTAATTGGTTAGACATTGAACTAAAAAGAAAAACCATTTTGTCATATTTTCAATCAAAATCTGCATATACGGTGATAACAAGAGAGCTAAAGGCATAATTGAAAAAAAAACTGAGAAGAGAAATAAATAAATAAAGAGAGAAATACTCTCGTGATACTAATGCCCGAGCTCAAACTAGATATAGTTCTAATATCTAAAGCCCATGTCAAACCAAGCTTTCAGACATTGACTACATATTTCCTAGACGGTACTGGATATCTATAATTAATGAGCGATCATAGAAGAACGGTTATCAATAGCTTTAGAATATTTGGAACAGGATTAATTTCAACTGTATTCAATATAGACAAATCTAACATACTTTATGGTAAAAATTAATGAACAATTTTGACTTGAAGATCGTTCCTTTGATCAATCGAATTTATGTGTTTGGACGTACTATTTTTTTCTACCTATTTGAATTGAATCTTCGAATCCAAGTGACCAAAAAATACTGCCAGAAGATTATGACAGATTTTTCTAAACGACCCAAAAACAATATCGACAACTTGTATATGTGTAACGTTAAAATAACCTCCTTTGACAAGAACTGTCAATTTTTTTTCTTTCAGGTTATAGAAGTAATTTTGTTTATATTTATATATTTATTGCAATTTGTTGTGAAATTACTTTATTGTTAAAGAGGAACCATTTTTGTTTAAGTTAAAAAGATGTCTAAGATATTCACGCCTACTAATCAGATACGATTAACTAATGTAGCAATTGTAAGGTTGAAAAAAGGTGGAAAGCGATTTGAAATAGCATGTTACAGAAATAAAGTAGTGTCATGGAGAAATAAATTGTAAGTTGTATGCCAATGATAATTCTCAAATATGGGCAACGTTTAATTATTATAAATTGAATTCACTTTACAGAGAAAAAGACATAGATGAAGTTCTGCAAACTCACACGGTATTCACTAACGTTTCAAAAGGACAGGTGGCCAAAAAAGAAGACTTGGTAAAAATATTTGGTAAAGACGACCAGACAGAAATTTGTAAGGAAATATTAGAAAAGGGGGAGTTACAAGTTTCGGATAAGGAAAGACAGTCTCAGATTGAATCTTTATTTAAAGATATTGCAACCACCGTTGCTGACAAATGTGTAAATCCAGAAACAAAAAGACCTTATCCAGTTTCTATAATTGAAAAAGCCATTAAAGACATTCATTATTCTGTCAATGTGAATAGAAATGCAAAACAACAAGCATTGGATGTTATTCAACTGTTGAAAAAGGAAATTCCTCTAGAAAGAGCACAAATGAGAGTAAGGATAATTCTAACTGGCAAGGATGCTCGCAAAACAAAGGAAAAAGTAGTTAAACTTGCAACAAGTGTTGAAGAAGAAAATTGGGATGCAAATACTGCAAATATAATATGCCTGATTGATCCAGGTAACTTCAGGAATTTGGATGAGCTGATTAGAGCAGAGACAAAAGGAACTGGGCAATTTGAATTGCTGAACTTAAAAGAGATGGTTGAAGGAGAACAAGCGTTGTGAAATTTTTTGTAATACTGTTATAATTTTTAACATATTAATAAATAATTTAATAATCTAAATGTATTTATTTCTTAATAAATATGGTAAAATTAATTGTATCTTGAAGTTTTATGAGTGCAAATAATTTAATTCTAGATGACCTAATGCTAGGCTATTAATCACAAAATGACTGCATACAGGAGGGATAGGCCTGTTGGTTCATAAATGAAGGACTATACCTGTAAAGATTCCATGAATTCCAATATTCCAGGAATATTCTCCCTCATTATTCATCTACTCTTTCCCGCTATTGAGTATACTCACGCAAATGGCATAGGATCTTTCCTGCTAGCTTCTAACAGGATCTCTCTAGTTACTACGGTAATTTGCCTACCGAGGTTAAAAAGATAGTAGCAGCAAAAAGCACACCCTGTGTGTATACGCAGGCACATTTTACTAAACTTAGAGCAGAAAAAAAAATTGTGTCTGGTGAAGTTAACATCATACCAGCTATTGAAAGTCCACTACTGGACATGGCCCTCCAAGAAAAGGGAAATGTTGCAGCTTTCGCGACGGGGATGCTGCTGCCCATTCCAGCCCTGTGCATTTGCGCTGCAATGTTTTGAATGGATACAGCGCTATCTGTCCGTTCAGGTACCTTACGACATCTGGTACAAAAGGGAAGGTACTATTCTACTCTTTCGGTACAGCGCGGCTTAAAAATCGAAGATAACATACCGTTAGTAAAGAATCTGTTTAAGGTGCGGTAACTTGAATTAAAACAATAGTATATTATAGATGTCTTAATTTTATTTATCTTTCATACTTATATTATATGCTGAAACTTAATTCCGTAATAAATTATGAATAATATTGTCTAGTAGTAGTTCTCTTTTTTTTTTCACTTCAGAAAACAGAAGATTTGTGTAAGCTCTTAAACTGAACACCTAAATAAAGCTTTCTATAAATATACAAATCAGCGCGCGTTTGGAAAGAAAAGGTTATAATATTATTAATGATGTCAAGCAAAGAATAACAGTTAATGCAGCCAACATTCAGTGTTAGTTTAATATGTAAAATTAATGATATGCAATAGATTATTAAAAATTTAGCTATAATTGCATTGCTATAGAATATAAATACTGCAGGTTTTAAACAAGCTAATAATTACATACTGTTAAGCCGTACGTATGTTTTTCGTAATTTACTTTCTGTAGTTAATACGTTATTTATTTATATTGCTTAAAAAAGAACTATGTACATAATTTTTGATGTTATTATTTTCTTTTTTAGTAATATAAAGTAAACAGAAACAAAATTTTCCGGTCTTTACACCGGAACAACCGATTTGTTATTTATATTAACATCTGACGAAGTCAAGTCGTAAATTAGTAAGATAAATGTACTCTATTATATTCTCTTATTTACCTATTAATTGAAGCATACGAATTTTAACAGCAATATTTCATTTACTATACAAATGTTAGAATCATATCAATTTAACGGTAAAAACCGGTATCAAATCGTAACGTAAAATGAAACGTTGAAGTGAATGTACTCATCAAAATGACAAATTAAAAAAGTTTTATTTTTCTTAGATTGGTACGAGATTTTATTGATTGTTTTCTTTCATAAAAGATTTTCGGCCAGACGGCGACTGAAATTGCAAGTTACTGTGATATATTTATTTTCAATAATTAACTATTCTTATCAACCAATTAAATGAGCAGGGATATCGAGTTATGTCTATAAGTAATGGAAGGTACAGAACTGGGTGGCGACCAGCAATTCTGTTTGAGATGGAACAATTTTCAAGCGAATATAACTTCTCAATTCGAGGCACTGCGCGATGATGAGGACTTCGTGGACGTCACCCTGGCATGCGAAGGTCACAGGCTGGAGGCACACAAAGTGGTTCTCTCGGCATGTAGTCCTTATTTCAAGGAATTATTTAAAGTAAGTCGTATCTTTCACTCCCCACACTTTGATGTGTCACCATTACAATGACTCTAGTGAAAGTTGTTATGTATAAAACACTTGATCTACTTACAAATGCCATGTCTCGCGTTCCGGTTAAGTACTCGTGATTTCATTTATTTGTACCTAATTTAAAATTCCGTTTTACAGTTTCTAATTGATTCATTTTCATTGTCTATAGATTACATGTATGTCTTGCCCAGATATTGTATTTCTTATACTTTGACCAATGCATTCCTTATAAATAAATTTCTCCAGTCACTATCTAATTAAGATTACGGTATCAACAAATTATTAACATTTATGCTCCTTAATTTATTTAGTTACACTCATCATTATTCTAATGTGAATCTTAGAAGGAATTTTTTTTCAACCTGTAGTTTTTTAGTTACCGTAAATTATTATGTTGTAGGAAATGTGATATTTGAGTGTCATATTAAAATCATTTTCTCTTTCATTTTCCATCGTCAGGGTGTCTTTGTGTTTAAAATAGTTTCACATATATGTTATTAATTGAATACTTAGCCTTAATTGACCATCTAAGCTGAATAATGGTTTAATAATTATTGATGGTGTCATTATATTACTAAACCTGAACTCTAATGACCACTTTCATATGTGTTTTCCCTGTATAACTATTTCTGTTTTAATAATTTCACTTTTTATACAATTTTAATTCAAGTGCTTAAAACTGATTTCATTAATCCATTATCATATACAATTGCCTTTCATTATTCAATTAATTTTATCACATTTGAACTGATATTTGTCTGCTGCCTCTTCTATTTTACAAATAAGTGTTTATTTAAAAACCAATTTGAATGAATTACATAAATAATATATATCATCATATACACACTATAACATGCTTGCTAGTTTATTGAAAATCCCCTTTATTTTATTATAAAATGAACCACTAAGTTATCTTAACATTAATAAACTAAGACTAAAATATGACAATGTAAAAATATATTTTCATCTGCTTAAAATATATTACTGATTATCTTAATATGTTCAAACAAACACTAACAGGAATTGGAAAAGTAATTTATGTATTTAACCTAATCACCATGACTGTGTAGTTCTATTAAGTAATCTAGTCCCTTTGGTTTTTTTAATATATTCAATGCAATTTAAATAACAAATTTTTATAGCTGTATCAAAAGTGGCTGTTTTTAATTATTTATGCTTACTGAATTGTTTACAAAATCTGTCTTACTAGCATTTGCTTAAACATTGTTGATTGGGCAGTATATTTGTACATAATACATCTACAGTTTTATTGTTTACATTATATTGTAAGGATACTACATATCCCTTTCTTCAGTTTAGTGTATGCTAATATTGTATTAGTGAAGTCATGTTGAACTTACTAATCTCAGAAACAAATCTTTGCCTCTGTCAGCAAAAAGAAGTAATGTCAAATAATCATATAATTAATGTCCCATACAAAAAAATGTGTTTAGGCATTGTATCATAAATATATTAATTTGATAATATGTGCTTTGAAGATTTTCTTTTATCACAATTGTACTACAATAAGGTCGAATAAAAAGCTTGTTAAAAGTATATAGATCTGTCAAATTTGCACAGGCTATTTTGAACTCTATTTCTTAAGGTTAGAGTATACTTTTCTTTAGAGAAATTCTGCCAAGATTGTATAGGTTGATCTATCACTTGGTTTACACTAACTGTGTTTTACAATGAATCTAAAAATATATTTTAGTTGATTAAGCCAGAGTGTATAAAGGTATAAAGCGAGAGAGCTCGTGGCATAAACACCACTACCAACACTTGCTGTAATTGTATGCTTCATGCTTCATTCTACAGCACTGCCAACATACTATCTTCCTCATGTGCCTTAATTTATCATCAGCATCATATTAGCTGTAGGATGTTCACTCGTGGGCAATGGGTTTTCCCAAGATATTTCCAACAGGACTGATAGTCTGCCTAACTGGTCTTCCCTCCCCACTTTAGCTCATTGAGTATATACATTATCATGCTATTATTAAGTTTAGTTAAACGTCTAAATAGTAGCCCGTTTCCAGAACAATCCATGTCCTCATCCGATAATATTCATGCGCGACTGCGAGGTGTCGCACGTGCGGGCGTTACTGCAGTTCATGTACGTGGGGCAGGTGAACATCGCGCAGGCACAGCTCAGCGCCTTTCTGCGCACTGCCGACGCGTTGCAGATACGCGGCCTTACTGACTGCTCACAACACAACGATAAGGTTGGTATGATTGAGCTTCATTCTCTTATTTTATTTTCTCTCATCATCATGACTCATTGACTCATCTTATTTTTCCAATAATTAAGTAGTCTCGACTCGACTTAAAATGAATGGAATTAGAGCTCCTTTTGGTACTCTTGTTTGCTTTGCACAATTAATAGTTACTTAATTGGCAATGTTAGGCAAACAGGTACAATATGGTTTTTATTACTATTTTTATAGATACATACTTTATTCACTATTTCCTCTTGCAGAAAGTAAATCGTAAATCCCCTCCTTCCCAACTACGTAATTTGCTCAGCGCCAAGCCGTCACATTCTACCTCCTCCTCCAAAGCCGCAAGCCAAAATGTCGAGTCGACCTCTGAAGAACAAGATAAGAGCAATCGTCGCTCAACGAGAAATTCTCCCGATGTTGCCAGAAATAATCTCAACGAAGAAGCTCCCTTTCAAACTTCTAGTCAAATGAGGCCTAATAATGATGACTATAGCGAAACAAGCAACTACCCTTCATTAAGGGTGAAAACTGATCTCGAAGCACCCGAAGTAAAAAATGAAGAGAGCGATATTATTATGGATCCAGGGGACGTGGAAAGGGCGGACAAGTGTCAGGAGTTTAACGCATCAGATCTTCTGGAACCAAAAATGGAAGTCATGGAACAGGAGGCTAGCGACGAAGAACGTTCCAGTTTTCCGCCCATGTATTACGAAAACAATGCATTGGCCAATCCTTTCGCGGCTCTACAAGGTCTGTATAACTTTTTAGTTTCAGAAAACGTGAATCGTAACGTTATTTAGCGAATGTTGAACTTGACTTTTATTTAATGCAGGCAACGTGGATTTAATGAGCGGGATGAACACCGAGCTGCGGGAGGATAACGCCGAAGGTAAATATTCTATTTTTGTTTTTCACATTCACGTCATTGTCACACGCACACGTCGACTCGGACAGCCGCGCCCCCGGCGAACCTTATTAGTAATATACTCTCGGCCGAATAAGAGAGCGCGCGCAGTCTCGTATGTAGTCTGGTGGCTAGGCGCGCGGGTGTCGTGCCGACGCGACCGTCGCCCTTGGCGCCGCCGCTCGCACGCCCGCCTACCACGTCCTCGGAAACTGAAGAGACCAGTTTCAAATGCTAAGGGATCCTCACAGATATTGCAGCCCGATTCAGAATTGAGTGTACGACCGCACCGGCCGTCTCGGCCTTCGCCTCGGGAGGCTCGAGCCAAAGGCGATTAGCATTTGAACCCGAGGGCTTAGTGCGAGTTCGCCGCGTAATTGCCTCGATCGGCGCGCTTGCGACTAAGGTATCGTAATGTCGTCTCGTTAAAACTCGCACTATCCTCTCCGGTCACGAATCGGGAGCGAGGGACGTGGGCGGACGGCGAGCGGCGCGCGCCGGCGGTTGCGGCGCAGTGCGAACGTGGTGTTGTTGGCAGCGGGCGGAACGAGCGCGGTCGCGGGCGCGGGCGGCGGGGTCCAGTGCGCGTTGTGCGGGCGGCGGTACAGCAACGCATCCAACCTGCGGCAACACGTGCGGCTCATCCACGAGGCGCAGCCGGTGGTGTGCGCCACCTGCGGCCGCAGCTTCAAGACGCCGCTGTACCTGCGCCGGCACACGCTGGCGCAGCACCCCGCGCGCGTCCGCAAGCCGCCGCCGCCGCCGCTCCCCGCGCTGCGGCCCGCCCAGCGCTTCCAACAGTAGTCGCACGGCTCGCTCGCGCGCTCTCTTACTCACGCGGGGGACGGGGGTCACGGGGTCACTGGGGTGACACGGGGGGACGCCCCGGGAGACGCGGTCGCGTTACTCTCACCTATTTATTACACGCTCGTTCCTTTCTAATCAGATTTATAAGTCGAGCGACGCCGCCGCGTCTTTCGGCGGTGACGAGGAGATGTGGCTTATAACGTTGTAACGAAGACTGTCAATAAATATATAATCTAGTCTGTGATCGGAGTGTCGCCGGGGGCCTATTTGCCGTCACACCTCTCCGCTTATTGCGTGCCTTTCAATAAATATACCGAGTGCCAGATGTATATAAGAGTCACTTTAACGAGGTGCTATTCTGTCTTAGACTATATTATATGTAGGATGACCTGTTGTACATAGTCGGTTTATGTTTTTCTCTGCTACAGACTGAACATCATTGTTAATTCGTGCTAAATTTAGCACCAATCCGTGCACCACAAATAATAGATGTAATGTTATCGAAATAGAATAACTCTTATCGGGGCATGTCTGAGGTTAAATTATGGGTCACGTGTCTGAGAATTCTGCTCCTAAGGGGAAACAAATGTATGGAGACAATAAACTAGCACGGAAAATCCATGATTTAGTCACGTTCGTGGGAATCGCATGGCTTAGTCATGCCCTGTGCAAGGGTTCCGTTTGTATGAGTAATCGTGCCTCGTTAAAGGGAACACAAGCTACCTTCCTTTTTGACAATAGACTGATCGTTGTTAAGCATTTGTTGCAACCGGTGCTGATTTACATAACATAGGTTATTTACTGGTTACATACATAGATTGTACATACACAATATACACGTTATCCACAGGCGGGCGGCGCTCTCCGTCGCGTCGCTAGTCGTTAACGATAAACTGTATTTTCATAGTAGAGTATATTTTTTTTGTACCACAGGTGCGACGAAGAGTGTCGGTCACGACCGTTTTGTTTGTCTAATACTCGGGTTTATGCATTTGAACGGATGCGTAAGTCCGCGGTGAAGCAATAGTGATATTTTTATACACAATAGTTTTTATCTTTACACAGTGTTATATTGTTGAGTGATTGGACGGCTCCCGGTATAATAGTTGTACAAAGTAACTCAGATGTAATGATTGAATATTAATAATGTCTTCAAATCGTATATTTAATATAGTCACGTAATATAACTTGAAATGAATCATTAGAGTTTTCGAAAGATAACTTGCCAATGTCCACGCGGACCCAGTGTCAGACGCTGTTATGTATTACATATATCGAATATTTATTACCTTATTTATGATATACTACGTTTTTTTCTTAAATAATCTTATTCAACATTGTTTATTAGTTTTTTCTTTAATATAGTTAAGTGGATTAGTTTGTCGGTCCCTACTTTTATAGGATATATACAAAAAAACGTTTGCCATAAGGAAATAAAGCACATCTAGTCATTTTTTAACAAAAATTAGACGACACGTTATTGACGGTATGATTAGGGTTGTGAATTACAATATTAGTTTATCATTTCAAAGGAAACTGTAAAACATGTCTGTCTTAATAATGTGTGATCTCAAATGTGTTTCGTGATCTCTAAAAATGGAACTACGCATTTATTTTGATCTGTGTTAGTGTTAAAATTACGGTTGGACGTTATTTGCAATAATTAATAATCTTAAAGTAATCGCTTATACGTATTAGTAATTGTAATTTGAAAAAGCACTTTGGACTTTCCTTAAAAAAATAATTTTAATCCCATTGATAAGTTAAGGCGCAGCTTTCTTAATATTTAATAAAAAAAAAATATTAAAAATGTAAAAACCTGTATAGACGGAATAATATCTTGACACTTTCTGAATTTAAAATAAGGAATTTATGAAACTAGAAATTTTATCATAATGATAGTGAAATGTTTATTGAATATAACATGAACGCAGTTTGTTTAAGGGTTTAATTCGTTTTAATAATCAGCAGCGTTACAGGAATATGAAACTGTTCACATAGGACTGGTGTCGTGTGACATCTTGAAGGGTATGTACTTCGCACCAGTTCGCAATAAGATATGAATCCCTATCTTTCTATAACTATCGGTACGGTCTTGGTGGTAGAGTAAACGATAATTTTGTAATTGGTTCTCATATTGGGGTCATTAGGTCTAATAGATGGAATGCATGGATGGTCCAATAGATACTATGTTAATACTGGTATCAGTACGGTACTTATATTCTATCAAAGAATGCGGACCGTAAATAGATATTGTATTATATTACTTTATAATACAATAATTTATTTATATTGATTGCAGTCAAAAGAAACTAAAATTATTTTAAGTATAAAGTTCTAGTTATTAATCACTATATATATTGCGGACATAAAATTGTTAAGAAAAAAATCACATGAGCACCAGTGGCCTTCTCTCCGTGATCGTTAACAGACAGAAGCAACAGTAAATTTAATAATTCGAATTCGTATCTAAAATTTTTGTTTTTTTTTAACTTGCTTTAGTGTTGAGTCGGTGATCTTACAAACCAGCGTTAACCTACCTCGAATACCACTTTGTCTTTTCGGATTGCAAAAAAAAAGAAGACGCTATAGAAATTACCACTAGTCATTAAGTTAATCACGTTTTACGAATACATACCACGGACAACGCACGCGCCATATTTACTTTGTCCATATTTTATATCAATTCAACGATATGGGAATTTCTGAATACAGTCATACTTCGTGATTATTTCGACTGGAAGAATCGGATAATTTAAAACGAACGTAATGTTAGGTTATTGAGTTTACTGCATAAAAAGCTGCAAAGTACATACCCTTACTACCCAATCGAATTTAATTTACCGTTCCCTCTACACCATTGTTAAGTTATTTCACCATAGTTGTTGCCAGTTTTGTTATTAAACTGTTATATGAATGGATATACCTATTATAATTTTCCAGCAATATACATTATATTTACACTTCCCAATGCTAGCTTTAGGCATAATTATGTTACTGTGTAACTATTTATTTATTTCTAAGTTCACATATAAACAGAGTCCATAAATTACAATCATATTTGTAACTTTCCTATATTATTTGTGCATTCTTTTGCGCAGGATTTAAATGTACATAAATCTGTGTAATTTTTTACTAAATAAAAAATAAAGTATTACAAAATATATCTTATTTTAGTCGTATTTCTGGTAGAGAAATAACATTATTGACGAAAAGTTAAATGTGGGGTATTTGGTAAGTATGTACATATATCACGACAACAAGCCATACAAACCGTGAATTGACATCGCCTGGATGTATTACTTTATCGTCGGTTCGAGTTATTATTTATTAATGATATCATCTAGAATATTACGTAGTATCATAACCCTTATCGGTAAAGTTTACGGTTCCCCTGTCATTAAGTTGGTATGTCTTTAAATACTCCATGAATAATCATCGGTATTCACAATAAGATAACACAGAAATATTATTATAATATAAATTATGAACAAGAGTGATGGTAATTTTAGCATTCACTGAACTTATACTCCTCGTCTTGAAGGATGCGTATGTGGACTTGGACTTGCCTCATCAAGATCGTATTTCATATACTAATGTGAGTGGAGACGGTATTCACCAATAATATGATTGATTGATGTGTTGTGTAGTAGGTCGTTGGGACGGGCGGCGCAACCGTCCGGTGCCGGACGCGGTGTGGCTGGAGCAGCACCGGCGCGCGCTGCCCTTCGTGCTCAAGCGGGAGAACGAGCGAGGGGCTGCCGCTCCCAGGCTGGTCAGTACCACTTCTATCTGGTCTATAATTATTTACATGTTGGAAGGAGTTCGTACCTGATTCCGGTATGTTTGGAAGAGCTCCCTTGCTCTGTCTGCTTAAGCGGTATTACGAGAGACCGTCGCTTCTAGCCTGGTCAGTATCATTATTATCATCTCTGGCCTAAAATACCATGTGACACGGTGCAATAAGTCTTCTGAGATTGGATTAAGGTGTTTTAACTATACGCGGTATGTAAGAGCAACTTTAAGACATGCGGGAAAACAGCCGCTTCCTTCCCCTTTGGTATATTAGACTTATAAGGCGCGGTATAAGTTTTTAGTTGGGGAGGGGTGGAGGGGTTTGATCCGTGTCATTTCAGTTTAATGGGAGTATCTTGCTGATTGTGCTTACGTGAGAGATAGCGGAGAGTCATCGATCTGACTGGTGTCTTTTTTATGTACCGCCTTAAGTCTAGCCATGGTCAATTAATAAAGCATTGTAGATGATTTTATGGCTTAAGAAGTTTTATGTTCTTTAAACGATTTGACACAGTTCACAAGATTAAAAATACATTTAAAAAAATTGTATAAAAAAAGTTTATCGAAAAGAATTGCCTAAATGCGTTGCCCTTGTTACCATCAACGGCGTTGTCATAATAACGTTATATAAGTATCTAATATAATCAGATATGTGGAGACCATACCAACATTTATCGCCGTTGCTACGGGCTTATAAAATATCTACTAAACAAATCATTTGTCTTAGTCCTAGCATACACTTTGTCTTATCTTTTAGAGCATTATCGTGCGACAACACCATACGTATCTGCCCAAGGACCTTAGTACTCCCATCGCGCGACCGATTTCGCAAAAGATTAATTAAATTGATATTGCTTTTGAACGGAATTTGTTTTATGAGTCGCGACTACAGAAATGCTGCGGAAACCTCAGCAAAACCATTCACTTTTAACACGCAATTTGAAATGTAAGCTATATGGCATTGCTGACAACAATTTACTGTTGAAAGTAATTAGTGTACAAGCGTACCTACTTAGGACGGCTATTCACGAGATTTCGTTGTTATTATATTTTATCAAAGGAATTGTTTAAACCTAAAAACCTAAACATGTTTTATACCATTTCGTATATAGTTAATATATAGGTATTAAAAGGCCTGACGGTGTTATTTGTTGAGACACTTTCTAAAACAAATTATTCGTCACTAAGATTTAAGATTACACAACAGATAGCCCAGTCGTTTGTAAACAAAGGGCTGTAATAAGATTCCGACACGTTCAAATTATGATCATTGTGCTCCAATTTATAACATACTGATGTGATTGCTATTTGTCTAGTAGAGTATTTCCTACTAAGCGTTTCATTTCATTGCTTGAGTTGAGCACATTCTAATATATATATCTTTTTCTTAAATGAATTAATGGGAAGTAACATTAAATTTGAACTACACGTATTCTCTTGTGTTGCAATAGATTTGCTGGAATATCGATCTCTCAACTGATAGATTGTATTTCTATTGTTGTACCTTTAGTTTTTGTAAGATCTATATAGGTTGATCTGTAAATGTTGATAATTCAATTTATGGGGTGTTCCAATTTAAGCATGCCTTTACCTTTACATTTTCAATTATCGTTTATTTTGCTGCTTATAAAATAAAACTGGGAGGTAATTAAAACAACCCGTAAACTTTCAACAGATAAAACTGGGAGAGGGCGTCGAAATCCGCGAGGAGTTGCTCCGCGGCGTGAAGTGGGGCGACTATAGGAAGGTGACGCGAGGTCTAGCGGCGGCTCTCTTCTCGCCTATCGAGCTGGCTACGTGTTCGGTGACAGGTCAGCGCTGGTCGCGCGCGGGGCAGGAGTCCCGCCCCACCAAACCACCACTCGACCGCCGCCGCGTGCACGCGCTCATCTCCTACGTCAGCAGGCACTTCCCCGATGTCGAGGTCAGCAGGATCAAGCAGGTGCTCGCCTACAAATGCAAGGAGAACTGCGCCGCGTTAAGGATGAGGACGGCCAGGTGATACTTTAATTCTGAATTCGATATACTTCTAATGTCTCCTTTGTGCTTGTGTGACCGTGTGAATTTTCGTATCCCTCGAAGCTTTAAGTGAGGATAAATTGAGCTCTCAGTCAACTTGACAAACTATGGAGACAAAAGACATTTTAAACACCTACATGTATGTTTCAGTTAAAACTCATAATCGAACAAAAATTATTTTTGATGTGCTAAAATAGATCGCATGTCTTGTCTAATGCCGCTTTTGATTTAGATGACACAAATCGCGATTTGTGTTGTAGTAAACTATGATATACGGCTAGAATGTAAATATAAATATTTTTTAGCATTGTTTTTTAATACTAAATCTTTATAACTGGCTTCAGCAGCATGTTTTCGATGCACATATGTCATATAATAGAAATTATAGAAGAAGTCACAGTTTAAAGTGCTGTCTATGATCTTTGACTGTTATTTATATATTCTTAAAACAAAATAAATTTCCAATGTATAGTGTGGCAAGATCTATCACAGATTAAAGAGATATAACAGATCGTGGCGTGCCGGCAGTATACAGCGGGAGGTACACTGGACTATTTTACACTGGCTGGCACTTGGATGACGAAAGGGGGTTACTGAAGTACTGGAACCGCTGGTACAAGTATAGGTAGTGTACAGATATGGAATAGGTACGCTTTACGATTGCCACCACGGTTGCCAACCATGTGAACTTATGAGCAAAACTCCCCTTTTATTGGGAAGTCTTATGATCAGCTGTGGTTGTCTTCTGATACGATGAAAATGATCTTCTTAAATTTACCGTATGATTCTTCACAGCATATTCATAAGATTAATCCAGTAGCTGATTTAATTTTTTTGTTATGGAAATGTGTATTTTTCCGTTAATAAAATGGTAACCATTATTAGAACAAGGCAAGGCCAAAATATAGTCAGTAATGCGTTTATGTGTAGGCATTTTAATCTAAGCGATAGAGGATATCAGTAGCATGTTTTGAAGTAGGCGTGTTTTACGAAAAATTAAGGCCAAGCGCAGTGGGCGGAGTAATTTAGAGGCAGGGATGAGTCGAGGGAAGGCTAGAGTTAACAATAAGAATTTTAACACGACTTTAAAAAAGTAATGTGTAGCTTATAAAGTAAATCTGTTAGTTTTCCGAACTGATTCTGATACCAACGCTTATAAATCCTATCTTGTGTATGTCGTTTTTTAATAGTAAACAATAAGAAAAAGCTGTTGTATTAGTATTATCGGGAAATATAAATGTATGCAACAGAAACATGGGCTGTGTACTAATATATATTTAATTAATAAATCCTTTGCCATTTCCTTCGTTTTAGATTGGTCAAGTCCGAGTTATTTTGAAGTAATGGCAATATATGAATTACTAAGCTACAAAGGAAGTTTGGTATAAAGAAATTTATACAAGTTGCGACATTTATTTTCATTATTGAAAAGTAATTTGAATTCGTTTTATTAGTAAAGCTGAATATAGCAAGTAAGTATGTAACTCAAATAGGTGAGTTAGATTATTTATAAGCCGGTCAACAATTTTGATTTCAAATAGGTTTATGGGAAATTCTGTTATTTTTATTATAAAAATAATTATACGTATTAAATATTAATAGTATACAGGAAGGAACATTTCTAACTATCATGATAGCATCAAAATGTTCCTGTAGCAAAAATACATCAGTTGTTATCCTCAAACGTGATTTCATGGAAAAATCCCTGAGAAAATAGGGACACAATGTTTTGACCGATTATAAAAAGTAACTCAGTTGATTCTATCAGTAACCGTCTCTATGTATTTTTTTACTTCCCTCATAATAAACTAACCACCTCGGATTGTATTTTTGTCCGCTATATGTATTCTTGATTCGGGTCTTGAGCAGAGAAAGTGCCATTGGTATTTGTAGACCAATCTAGGTACGAGCGAGTTAGGATTAGCGGCCGGTAAAAGGCCATTGACCTCTACTATCTATTACTTGTGACATTACCGTTACCACTGAATGAAAAACACTTGTCTGCCTATCTCTAAGTTGCTATATATTTTAGGTAATTTCAAGATTTGGACTGTGATTCATATGGTGTAATGGTGAAGACGGGGGTTAGATCTGTATTCAAATTCAGCCCCTTTAGTCTTCCCTAATATTTAAACTATCGACATTTGACGGGCCCGATGCCGGAGATGGTAGTGATCCTATCTTGTACGCCAAGTGTTGTGGGTTTGAGCCCCACCCAGGACAAATATTTATATTATGATTTTTTTTATGATTAGATGTCACACCACATCTCATCAATTGATTTTGCTTAATGTTTTTGTAGATGTTATAGTAACGTAACAGACATACCTTTCGCATTTATATAGTTAATGTGTATTTTAAATAAAATATCAATGTATGTTATTATAAAATAGCAGTACACACGGTATGGATAAACCAGAACTCCCGGACAACCTGAAATGATGCAACTGAACACGTCTATAACAAGTCCACTCGCAGTTTGTTAAAACGAAACGGCGTCGTTTCGAAACGGTTGATCGTGTGTTTTATACTTTTTATCGTCATTGGTTGTTCATAAAAAGCTAAGAGGTTATGCAATGTCGCCGCTTTGTTAGTATTTATACAATGAGTTTTATTAATAATCTTGAAAGTCAACCTCACGAACGCCACTATCTCTATGGTTCTGGTGTAACATTTCTTTTTTTTTAAGGAATGTTATCCAGACTGGCATAAATAGTCGATGATTAGTATATAGTGTACTGGATAAATTCGACGTTATTTTTCGACGAAATGGATAATTAATCCGCTCTAGTAATAAATGTGGATGCGTCTGTCTGTCTGTTTGTTACCATTTCACGGCGTAACCAGTAAATTGTGTTGATAAAATATGTCTTGATAGCATGAACCTAAGGACAAAGGCAATACAAATGTCCCGATTGTACCCTTAGCTGACACATAAAGCATATTAAATTATTATTAACTATCGAATCATTGTTTTTTCACAGGGTTTCATTGGTATCAAGTAATCTCTTTTTGTATTAAAAGATTAACATTATAGTAAAGATAAAGTTACCAATGGAGGGCCAATTTAAAGCCTCACAAATAACAACACTAAAGTATTTTAGTAGGCAACTTAAAATCTGTTTCGTATAACAACATGTACAAAAATAATTTTTAAGTTGTATGGAAAAAAATCTGTGCAGTGACTTCATTACAGGATCTAAAGTAATAGAGTTGTAGAAGTATTATAATTCTATTAAGTGCAGTGTACATATATATAAATATTAATTTAATTAATAGATAGCGTCGATGAATGGGGACACTCAGATATTGCATAAGGTGAGAAAACGTTTGGACCACATCACATTGAGATCGTCTATGGCGTACGTTTTCGTTAAGAATAACATTTGATAGCGTCTGACCTTTGCTCCCTATAGTTCAAGTGACATCGTAACACTTTGTTGGTATTGTGTCTTTTATATGTTGTTTGCGTCTTGGCAAAAATAATATAGATTAAGTAAACTTGCCGACTATGTAGACAATACTGTGGGTGTAATGAAATGTTTATTAAAATGCTCTTGTATTTATGAGAGCAGATATTATTATTAGGAAATGATTTATTTTATAGTTCTCTGTTAAAATGATTGTATGAAGTACGCTAAACGATTTGACGCAATATAGGTTTTTAATTGCTGTCTGCATTACACCATCTTATGGTTTTGTTATCGCGAAAACAAATCATAATTTCGGGCGGACGGCTAACTTGTGACACTTTATTGAATCGACGACATGAGTATCATATTTTTGTGATTAAAATACATAATATTCCTTTAGATCTTTTACAAAGAATGTATGCACCTTTCAAGGTGATGTATGCATCTTTCTAATCCACTCAGGACACCTAAGTCTATGGCCAAACACTGTGTTCCGCTTTAAAGAGTAAAAGAGGCAGTGATATCTTTGTAATGACACCGAGATGTATGTTTGTTTTTAACTTACTGATATATAAAAGAAAACTAACAAATATGTAGGTAAATCACAAGTAACAAATGTCGTTTGTACATTATCGAAATATAGAGGTATAACTTTATCACCATACCACCCGAGGCAGTAATTAAATTTGAAGTAGACTTTCTAATTGTTTCAGCGAGTCGACCAACTACTTGCTAAGTGCCGCCGCCCGACCGCCGTCCTGTGACGACGCGCCCGGCGTGAGCGCTCGGTCATCTTATCCCAACTAGTGAGTACTCGTTTTAAACATTTGCCTACTTTATTTAAAAAAAACGAAACGCCTACCTGACTTCGTTTGTCCAACTAACCATGTGAAAAGCAGCCCAGCCCATTCCCACCTTCCTCTCAATGTATATTAATAATCCAAAATGATAATGAAGCCTCTAATTATGAGGCTAAGGTTAATGCACGTTCTATGTCTTTAACTCTTAATACAAACACCGCGTTCAAAATGTTTCTAATCAATTAAATACATTAATAATATGAAAGTTATTTAGAAAGCTAATTATATAATGCATTTTTATGTTCTTTTATTGAAGTTCTCGAATGTCGGCCAAATAACGCAATGTAGAAGCATTGCGTGGCCTCAAATCAAGAACTTTACGACTTTATCAGCTATCAATTCTTCGTGCTATGTGCTGGAAACCTCTATCCTCCGTCCTCTGCCACTTCCATTTTTCCATTTCCATTTTAATGGCTTTGTCGGTGACTTTAGTTCGTCACGGATCTCCTCATTCCTGATTCGATCACGCATTCTTCGAACGTTGCTCGCTCCGTTGGTTTACTTCGAGTTGTCCAATAAATCTGACAGTGAGAATAATTGGTAAGAAACTAGAACATCTTCTGAAGTATATAGTACGTGAAAATTTTCGTCTTAAGAGCTTAGATGAATTTGACTGAAATCAAACTTAATTGATCCTCTATTTTTTCTATTCGTTATCAAATTGCCTTGCGTTACCCTAATTTTTACTTTACCTTTACTTCATTTTCAAGGTTCATTTCCTTTATTTTTTTTTTATTAACTGGCTTAAATGTCCGTTAAATTAGTGGGCATTTTCTTTTATTTTTTGTGTGCCTGTCTGTTTGTTTGAGGTGATCTCTGAAACGGTTGGACCGATTTACGTAGGATTTTCACTGGCAAATAGCTGATATAATAAGGAGTATCTTAGGCTGTATAACATCACACTACAACTCATAGGAGTGGAGCACAAATCAAAAATGTGGCAAAAACGAGCGAAAAATTTACGTTCGTTGCGTGGAAGTTTGTAGTTTGAAAGAAAATATGCTGCCCAAAGCCCATGTTCCACGCGGGCAAAGTCGCGGGTCCCACATATATTTCATGTAATTTAATTTCTCACGGTAGATTGTCACCTGCGTTCATACAGTTAGAGAAAGAAGCCATTTCTTATAAACAGTTGCGAGCTGTTTGTTTATTTATAGTGTCGCAATTGTTTTTGATAGCCATTTAACCCTAGCTTATAGAAGGTTACCTTATGAATGACACTGGATAATAGTATCATTGTCCGTGACAGTTGTACAAAACAAATGTAGAACTTTTCCATAATTAATTGTATATATAACTAACTATATAACTTTAATAGCCTTATAGCATTCTATACTCTTTCGTTAATAAAAATCTAAGGAGTTCCCGAAAATGTTCACGGGTACGGGTATTCGGCGACAGGCAGACAAAAAAAAACAATATATGTATAAGAATTAGGTCCGGTTTTGGCGGAAGCGTTAACCTAGTCTAGTCCTGGGCGTCTTTAAGTTTCTAATTTAAGCTCCTTCATCTTAATAATATTGCCGTTAGGCGTATCATTTCTCATCTTTCTAATACCATTAGAAATTATACATTTCTGCTAAATACGTCGTTTTTAATATACGTACCTACTTGGCTATAGTTGTACAAGAAGCTGCGGATCAATCTGTAATAATCTGTTTTTTTACAACTAATGTTTATACTCAATGTAATTCCGTTTAAGGTGCGAAATATTTGAGAGTTTATCAGCCTTGCATCAAAGATTGTAGTAACACATCTTAAGGTGTTAAGGCCATTATCAGATATTTGAGGTATAGTTATTTTTTATAATTATTTTTTTAATTTATTGAACTTTATTGCACAAAATATCTCCCGGTCAACCATTACACAAAACAGAATATATATATATATACAAAAAAGATATTTTTTTTATTAACAAGCATACAGTCCGCGTGATGATAGTAAGCGTCACCGCAAGCCTATAGACGCTAGTAATATCACAAGGATATCACTAACGCGATGTCAACCTTGTGACTTGAATATGTTATGTCATATTACCCAGTAATTTTATTGCCTCTTAACAGCCTCTTCCCTTTAAACAGGAATACAGTAATGCGAACAATCCTATTTGGCGGTAGAAATAGCATTGGTATGAGATCTACCTCATGTTAACTTTACTCCAAATATCAATAAAACCATAAAATCAAGTCGCCAGTATAAAATATGCTTTCATGTTCACTATTTAATCTTAGCCTAATCTTCTGATTCGATGTCATTGACAATATGAGACTGGCACCCAAAAAAAGATCATTATCACTGATAGTATAATGGTGTTATTTAAGGTCAACAACCTTAAACATGCCAATACGAATGCGCGGGATATATAATGCGCTATCCTTTAAATATGTTTGGGTCAATATGTAAATAATTTCATGTGATTTTAATAAAACATTTTGTTTTTTCTTTATCATATTGTAAAAAAGAAATGTGCCAAGTTTGATAAATTAGAAATTTTGCATAGAAGATTCTGATTCGAACTATTGAAGTTCAAGATTTATTGCTACGTCTTCTTTACACGCTTTATATTAGCTTCAGTGTAAGCCTGTATGTCTGTGTGTATGTTTGTAACCGACTCATTCGAAGTCTATTTTGACTTACTTTAGACGGACAGATTTAATTGAAATTCGTACACATCAAGAATCGGCGCCAATACAATATTTCGATAAGATTATCTTAATATCCTGATCAGTATCCTCAGGATGAAAGAAATTCCTCTGTCTAAGAACAAATGAGACTAGGTAGTCTGCGTATGCGTACCGTTTACATAATTTCCCGCTTAAGTGCTCATCTAGTTAATATTATTTAACAATAAATCAAAATAAAAAGTGAAAAATAAAATATAGTTTAAAAAAAACTAATAAATACGCTTTTAAAATACATCAAACTAAAAAGTAAAAATTATTTATTTGACATATTGAAAATAATGATGATAGCATTCTGAACAAATTGTAGGGTGCGTGGTGCCACAGTTTTCATGGAACTAAGACACAACATGCTATTTTTACAGAATACTATTGGTATTTTTTGTTTATCTTCTATGTTATTTTGTTTTTACTATTATTTGTTTGAACTTTGTCATCTCCTATTTGGTACCGAAACAGTTACCATTTCATCGTCATTTATAAAAATCGCTCCAATTTATTTCAAAAGTTTACTTTTACTGTTTGCATTGTTTGTTTGATTTTTTTTTCATTTATATCGATATATTGTTAATGCAAGTTCCCAAACAATAGCTATGGCATGCCCATATTAAGACTATCACCGGTTATGATGCTATGACACCCCAATTTCAAGTTCCGTATTAAAAATAATAATTAATATTACAGGTTTTCTATACATGGAAATAATACAATTATTGTTTATGTTTATAAAATTAAATGTTATTAACAGTAAATAACGATAATAATAATTATTATTTAACGATTAACAGATTTTTTTACTAAAAATTTATAAGCAATAGGTATATAAAAATATATAAAAGATTTAGATTAAAAATTATGAGTCAGTTGCTTCCTAAACTTTCTAATATGTAATATTTTATAGTGGCAATTATTGAGTTAAGTGTACCCATTATTATGTGAAGTTTTCCATGAATTGTATAGTTTAATTGTAAAAGTCAATAAATAAGTACTGAATTGCATAACTGGACAGTAATGGAATGGGTGACTTTAATTATTGGCTATATTATAACAATGTCCAATGGTCCAATACAATTACAATCAATCGATGAGGTTTCTTGATAAGACGTGACTAGATAAGAATCATGTATGTATTTAGTTGCCATGGTCTCTTGCTACATAAGGAACAAAGAACAAAACATCTATTGTCAAGACTAAAGATTTTCTTTCTAATATTAATGGAAAACTAGTTTCGGAAAACTGCAAAACATCTTCTCGTTCGATAAACCTCAGCGTCTCAAGTCGAAAGTTTGTTTTTCAATCAATGTGTGTTACCAGCAATGACCAATGGCAGCGAAACGTGGTCTCTTACCATTGGCCTTATTGCCCAACTGAAAGTAACTCAACGAGCTACGGAGAGGGCAATGCTCGGAGTTTCTTTGCGCGTCGAATCAGGAATGAGGAGAACCAAAGTTACCGACATTGCCCGGCTGATTAGTAAGTTGAAGTGGCAGTGGGCAGGGCATTTGGTACACAGAACCGATGGCCAATGGAGTTGTAAAATTCTGGAATGGAGACCACGAACTGGCAAGCGCAGCATCGTCATCGGTCGTCCACCCGGAAAATGGACAGTCGATCTGACTAAAACAATGACACAGGTCGCATACAATTTACTTGGGGAGGTCTATGTCCAGCAGCAGACGTCTCTTGGCTAATATGATGATCATGATGATTAATGGAAACCCCCCGCCGATCATAAAATACTGACCCACACAAATTTCTTATGTACGAAATCAATGCATGATTTCTATTACTTTTTCTGCGCTAGTTATAAGAATTCCTAAAACACCTTATGACGGCAAGCTCTTAAATTTCCTTTGAACAATTACGATATAGTATAGAAGTAATATTTATATTTGATAGAAACCGTAGGGTTACCGAAAGAGTTGAGTGGCAGAACGGAAACGACAGATGGCGGTATATCCATCCTAACTGGCGTAGCTTAAATACGGTATAAGCCATTCCCCGCTACAGCATCCTAGTCGCAAAGTTGCTCTCTGTGATTGCCATCACACCTGGCAATTATAGGCAAAATCTCCAAATGGGGACTTTCGGACTGATTTTATGAATATTTAAATTATACATTTATGACGTATCATATAAATGTATTACCCGTGTGGTACCGACAGAGTAGAATACTACCTTCCCCTGTACCAGGTGTCGAAAAAGGCTACTAAGGTACCAGAACCGGCAGGTGCCGGTATATCAATCCGAAGCAGTGCAACCCAAATGCACAGGGCGGGGATGGGCAGCAGCATTCCCGTCGCGACAGCTGCACTCTGCGATTGAAAACACGCTTGCCCAGCGCGGCAATTATGGGCAAAATTCCCCCTTTCTTGGGGAGGCCTATGTCCAGTAGTGGACTTCTAATGGCTGGTATGATAATATAAATATGTCATGTATTGCCTTATGTTTTCTGTATAACCCTAGTATGAATATAACATATCCATAATTTGTCTGATTATGAGAAAATTCTCTTTTATGTAAGTACCTAATCCCATTTTATGATTAAACTAATTGTGAGGGAAATCCTATTAAAGGTTACCTTTGAATTACTAAGATGTGATTTCCTTATTAATATGCTATTATTGTGGAAACCTGCAATGCGTTTGCCAAATCAATACATACATCGTGGATACATTTTCAGGGTTCGTAACAATTGTGAATTAATAAGACTACCCCATTGTCTGACTCTTGTCCTTTATTACAATGATTTCTAAAGCATATGACTCTCAACTGGTAGATATAAAAGGTAATTGCAATAATAAGATATATTGGCGGTTGTTTTAATTTGGTAATAGGGTTTGGTGACAAGAAGTCTAGGCCCAATTAAACACTCTCTGATATGATACGCTCTGAAAATATAGATAATTCCACAACTTGGCGGTTAATGTGTGACAATGTCGATGAATCTGTAATAGTAAGCTTATATGTAAATTTCGTTTACAGCGAGTCCCCGAAAGGGCCTGGGCCTACAGGCGGTGGAGGTGGGGGAGGGACAGGCGCCGCGGGCGATTACTCCCGTGGGGGTGGAGGGGCGAGCGCGGGGGGTGCGGGGGCGTCGGGCGGCGGCGAAGAGGGCGACGGCGCGCCGCAGTGATGACTCCGCCACCGCGCACACGCCGCACGTCTGTTGCATATCAATTTCATAATCTTGTTATTTTTTACCAAAAAATAAAAGAAAATCGAACGATACTCATCGATCGCGGGGCGGGCGGGCCGCGGCCGCGACGACCGCTCGGTCAGATTTATATTTTATTGCTGCGGTCGCGACCCGCCGCCTCCGCGACGAGTTTCACGTGTAAAATATTCATATTTATTTAGGTGATATTTTTCTATTGGCTACTGATAAGATTTTATCTCGTTATGTATCCGCCGGCCACGCCGGGGTGCATTGTCGTACGTAAGGAGGGTAGGGGGAGGAGTCGTGCCCGAAGCTCTAGCAATAATTTATCAGGTTCCTAAGACATGTTTCGTAGTTAGGTTCTATTTGCACGAATTTTTCGCGAACACTGCCGCTTATTTTCTAAATTTTTTTCGAAGATATTAGTCGTTTAGTCGCTTCTTTTATTTTATGAAGAGTCATTTTCAGAGTTACGTTAAAATTTGTATATGAGGCATTTAAGTGCTGTATGAGGGACCGTTGCAATTGCAAAGTAAATATATCAAAATGGCATAATTTTTAGGACTAACATAGAGATATTATAGTCATTTCGTTTTATAGGTGTAAATGATAAAGAATTTATTTTGGAGCGTCAGGTTTGGATATTGTAAAGTCTTTGGAGAGCTGTGATCTTGATGGATATAAATAAAGCAGTCATATTTTTAAAATATACAATTAAGAGTTATTACGTAATTAATATCGAATGTACAGAATATCTGTATAATACGTTGTGGGTGTACGCGGTAGCGAGTAAAGTCATCCGTTAGCTTTGACCACGCATTTCAGTACGGCGCGTGCGCATGCACGTGGCTCGTCAACGTCAATGGAGAAAAGCGGTCCTCGCATCGCGCACGGATGTATTTATATCATATCAAAAAAAGCAATAACTATTATTTGATAAAAATAACTATTTTTAATTTTTAAATACTATTTTAAAGTTGTTAATAATGTAGTTAGTAAATTTTAAAAAATCTTGAAAGTCCACAGTCATTTATATAGTTCTTTTGAACAATAACGAAATCCTCATAATAATTGTGTCTCACATTTAATACGTCATATCATTTTGTAATATTGTACTAAGTTTTTGACAAGTGAATAATATTTGTACGTTTTGTACAAGCATTGTGTGTAAACCCGGTCATGGTCATATATCTATACGTATACTGTGTACGTGAGAATATTGTTATACAGGACAGCATGAGTTTTATTGTTAACCAAACATATATTAGTTTGACGGCGGTCTGGCCGGCTCGGGACAGCCGCGGAGACGCAACACGAGAACAACAATCCCGAATGTGGGACACCCAGGGCGCGGGAGCCTGGGTACCGTGGCCTGTATTGAATGCGACCTAACTGCACGTACATAGCGATCGCCTGCAAAAGATTGGTGTACCTATGAATAAGTTACAGTTACCAGAGTTAGGATATATTAGTAGTCACGCAGTGCTACGTAGTGAAGTCTTACTAACTTGTACTATTTTGCGATACCAATCGAAGGTCTTAATGCTCAATTTTGCCAAATTTTACTTGCCGAGAAGCATCTTGTCTATTTTAATTTCGTGTATTTAAAGTTCTTTAGTGCTGCCGTTCCCATAATTTATGTCTATTAGGTAATTTGAATAAAATGGGAATGGGGCTAATTGCTCAATATGGAATGAGTCTGTAAGGGAGGTTTGTGTATGATATCTTAACCTAAACATTGACAATTTTGGCCCAATCACGTCGTATCATTAGGAAATTAATTTGAAAATAAATTTGTATATTAAGAAAGTGAAATTGAGAGGTTTTAAAGAATTTGCAAGTATAAATACTTTGTGACGAATGCTCGAGATGCAATATGTTAATTTAGTGCCAAATGATATAAGTTAACTCGTAGCAATATATTGTATCCTAAATGCTCTTGTGTAATTTCTCACGTAGTGTTAATGACCTATGAGGTTTCAAAGGTTTCTTTTACAAGACTATATAATAATATATTTATACAGGGAAAGTGTTAGGTAATGAATTGTTGTTCGGATCTAAGAGTGTTGTCGAGGTAAAATACTCATAGTGGCAGGGTGTAAAAATAAATGTAACATATCCAAAAGATGTACTGTTCCCGTGTGCTGGTGTCCAAGACATATCGAGCACAACCTTTTCTACCGTAGTTTAGTGTTTTGATATGTATTTTAGATGAATTGAAAATTCATAGCTCGGGACTTGAAAAAGTTACGAAACATACACCTCCACAGAACAACAGGGTATAGGCGTGCCGACTACCGTACCGTTATTTTTACACTCTGTTTTGTATAAAGCACTGAATGAGCAATGGAACAAGAGAATTTATTTACTCAAATAAGTTTTTTATTATTATTATTATTTACTATTGTAATTTTGACTAAATTTTAATACACATTATTTTGCATTTTGTAATTGTAATGGCAGCTGTCCTTACAATGACGATTATATCAACTTTTTTATTTAGGGTTTTATTGTTATATTAAAAAAACGATACATCGAACATGACACATTGGGCACAAATATTTTTAACAAAAATGCTTTATTTTTCTTTGCTTGCTAATATAATAAATAATATGATAGTCGAAATCTTAATGATATTGTTCCTGACCTAGTGTCGATGGTATAGTTAGGTGGAACCCGAATGTCATGTTAATTTTCACTGAGCAGATATTTATAACTTTGTATATAAAGAGAACAACATCGATGCCACTGTGCTAAGAGTGCACAGCGTTGTGCCAAAATTACGTACTAGTCTTAAAAAACAAATGTTGTTATCATTTTTCAGATTTTATTTAGTCCAGAATGTGTTTGTTCCTGTGCTGTGAAAAGTAATGATTTCTAACAAATCAACACGAGATGAGTGAGCATGATGTGGTAATAAACTTTTTTTTGATAGTCATAATCAAGGATCTGTTTGAGAAGTCAAATAATTTTAAAGTAGTTAGAATAAAATTGACCACATTATGTTATTTAGGGTTAGAAGTTGAGCTCATGTATAATTTTATGAAACTATGAGTAGTTACCATAAATGGCAGCTACCTAGAACTTGATAGTCTTGCCTCGTCATTGGTAGGTTTATAAATTAATTCGAAAAATGTTTCGGGTGATGGCGTAGGCTTAAGTGACATTAAGCGACTTGATAGATAACATATGGATATTTGTTGGAATTGGTGAGCCAGGCTCGCTTCTATGGTGCGCATGTAAAAGTCATACCTACGTCATCATTATACAAGTAATTTTTTTCATGATTATAGTTAAAATGTGTCATGAAATGAGTCAATAAAATTGTCTAGAATTATGAAGAGTTGTGTTGATTTGTTGTTATATTTAATAGTATTTATGAAATGCACATAATAATAATTTAGCTTTGAGCTTGTGCAATATTATTCCAAATTGTTTATATAAACCTGTTATGATTATTTCTAAATTGTTATATAAATATTTTTGTAAACATAAAAGACAAGGGCAACTGAAATTCTATTTTTGTTGTGCATTTATTATGAAATTTTATCAACTAACCACAAACTCATTGTGGACTGTAATGTCTGCATCTGTGAAATCCTATTCATTAGGTACATGCTGTAAATGTTTTTTTTATATATCTCTAATATTGTGAGTCAATTCTAGTAATGTTAATGTTCCCTTTTATTTAGACTAATTTACGTTAATAAACAAATTTTAAAAATTGCTCAACCGAGATGCAATGATTACTGCAATTTATGCGTGAAAATTATTTTATATAATGCCTTTTTTATAATTATTTATCTGATATTTCAATTTTATTTTGTGAGTTATGGCAGCGCATGTTAGTCTTATGTTTATTCTTAAGAGAGGCCAAATGTTGACTTGCTTATGTGAGACTGTTTTGCCAAGAATCAGAAAGTATATTATTACCTACATTGTTTTAAAATAAATGCTTTTATATGAAACTTGCGTTATTTGTTTATGCCCTATTTACTCTTAAACGAAACTTTTTTTTGTTTTATCAACGAATCATTATACAAAAGTTCCGAAAACTAAAGAGTATTATTAATAATCAAATTGTTATGAACATCATTTTTATAAATTAAACGGTGTTTTTATTTTATCTTGCACATATACTGACCACCTCAAGTGTTGCATGTTACAACAACGGTAGAAAGGCGATGCTTTAGCTCGCTGGCATGACAGTGGTCGGCTGGATTCAAAAGTTCGTTGAGTACGCAATAACATAAAATGTTCTGTAATTATTTGTTTTAATATTATTTAACAAGAAAAACTTAAAAATTCTAGACCCACCAGGTCGTAGATCATGCTGGACATAGGTCTCCCTAAGAAAGGGGAATTTTACCTATAATTGCCCCGCTAGACATACGTGGTGGCATTCGCAGAGGTGGCATCTCTGCTCTGTTGCATTTGATCGACACCGTTTCAAGTAGTATATCGCTATCTGTTCATTACTGTATCTCATTCACCTCTTACAACATCTGACACCCCACGGGACAAATCTTGTATCTCATAAAACACTCCTGTAGGTACTCCTTTAAATATAGCATTAGAATAACATCAATATATTACCGTCGCACGAGTTATTCAAATTGGCATGACAATTTGTTATTTATATTGTTTACATTACAAAGGTTTCATATATAAAACATTATATAAAATCAACTTAAACTTTAGACAAAATCACACAATAGTTTAATTACTACGTAATACCAAAAAACAAGACAGTTTTCAACAAGAACTATTTTTGTCTGTTGTAATTAATATACATGAAACTATTCAATAATAAAATATAGATTAAACAAAGTTTTTAAATCTTGTCGAACTTGTTGATAACACACGTTTCATTTAATTACTGCATATTCTACAAATTTTCCCTCCACACGTTAAACGGATAAGCGTTTTTTTTTTAAGTTGGCTAATAATGTTGTTTTCTACTAAGAATTTTTCGGTAGTTGTCGGTTAATAATATCACAGATAATATAAAATGAGAATAAAGTAAAAGATTTTATAGTGACAAACGTTAAAATAATCTGTTTCTGACATTTCTATCACACTTGACATTATTCCTAAATACTGACTCCTAATGTTAGTAACGTTACGTTCGTTTGTCATTATAATATTTGTCGAAACTGTTTTGTCTCTAAATTGATTTGTCTTAGTAGGAGGTAACAAAAAAGTTATTTGTGATTATTTAAGAATTGGTGTGACACAAACTTTTGTTTAAAAGTCTTTTTAGATGGCGTTTCCTCAACCAAATGCTCAAAGAGGTTAGGTTTTGATATATCTCAATGCAAAAAATATTACATTTTGTATTTATCATACTTAAAGTGTAATATAGCAACCTAATTCTTCCACAGAACTGACAAACCGGAAGATCTTAGAGGAACTTCAACTAAAAAAACAAATGCTCTTAAAACAAGGTGCTGTTGCTCCTCTCACTGCCACATCCATATCCCTAACTCAACCTAGCCCTGTTAGTCAGCTTCCTATGTGTTCGATCCCTCCTGTTTCTGCAACTGCTGTAAGTAATAGTTTTAAATCATTATAATCTTTGATTCACAAATGATTTATAACATGGATGAGGCAATTTACATCTTTTTTGTTTCTAGGGTTTTCCTCAACTACCTGAAGCTAATATTGTCAACACTAGCCATAGGGCTGCTTTACAGCACGCTAACGCAACATCTTGTGGTTTCTTTGTATCCCAAGATTCTTCGTTTGGGAACCAAATACTGCCAGTCCTTCCACGGTTTGACTCTAAATAATTTCCAAAAATGTCTGCTGTAATGAAACTCAAGAATTTGCAAAGCCACTTGCAAAAGCTAAATGGTTTTTGTAAACCTAAAATACAACTGGAGCAGTATGAGACTCCTCCACATATTGCTGCTGTAATGTTGTATAATATACAGGTAATGCAATTGTTTTGTCGTATAATAAATCAAATAAATTATAAATTTTGTCAAATAATAAAATCTTGTTAGTGTTTTTCCAGGATGAAAATCAGTTCAATTAATTATTTACAATTGTACACTTATTCATTTTAACATACTCAAAAATGATAGATGCTACCAAATACTGTAATGCAACTACATTATTTTATTGCAGACTCAGCATGAAGCTTTAGAAGGAAAAGTTGTCTTAGATGCAGGCTGTGGGCCTGGGACCCTGGGGATAGGTGCAGCTTTAATGGGAGCAGGCACAGTAACAGCTTTGGATATTGACAATGATGTTTTAGGAACCTTATATGAAAATATAGAGGACCTAGAACTCACCAATATTGACATAGTTCAAGGTGACTTTTTAAGTTCCAAAATATTCAGGTAAAGTGAAATTTTGTATTCATTAATTGTAAGCATGCTGTTGGGGTGTAAAAGACCTGTAATGTTAATTATCTTCTGTTTACTAAAGGATTAATGCTTAGTGGCCAAAATCCCTTCACCCATAGTATGTGTGTTGTCATTACAAGTAGGCATTACATCTAGGCTTCAGTAAATGAATTGAGTCAAGGGAGTCCAACCGCACGATTGCAGAATCTTTTCGTGTTGATATACATGAGTTCATGAAAGAGTCATCATGTTAAACTACTGACAGCACAAACTGCCAAAGACATAAGTTTGTCCACCATTAATACAGAGTAATTTTCTCAACATCATGATATACGGCGCTCGCCTAGCGCTTGCTGACCCTGCCCCACTCTGAGCTAATACTGACCGATCTAATGAGGCCAGACAGACTAGAAGAGACTAGAAAAGACACTAGTTCTAGTCTCTTTCATTTTTCATAATTAAACATCTTTCACGGCCACTTAAGCCCAGAGGCGCCCTCTTCAGGCAGCGTCGCTCATTAATAAGTGAGTTCGCCTATACAAGCTGTGTCATTGGAAGTAACGTTCGAGTAGTGCAGCATTAGATTCATCCAAAAAATATATATATAAATCTTAGTACCATAATTTCTTAAACAAAATTTAAATATTTCAGATTGGAAAACTTTTTCGACACAGTTGTGATGAATCCACCATTTGGCACCAAAAACAATGCAGGTGTAGATATGAAGTTCCTGCATGCAGGCCTAACTCTGAGTTGTGATAGCGTATACTCTTTACATAAGTCATCAACAAGGTAATAATATAGGTATTATAGGTCTAGAGCATTGTTCAGCAACGAAAAGTACAGAAAGTACCTACCAAAAATATATTTTTCATACACAGTAGTAGATACTGAGGGATCAAGAAAATGTCTACTTAGCATCACAATTCATTTGTAATTACAATGTCCCATGCAAATCAGGTAACTTTAGAAAGCTACTTGCACATCTAAATGTTCTAATTTCTTTACTTACTTCTATCATTGACTTTGATTAGTAAATTTTGCTTTTTTATATGTATATGTACTGGTATTCAACCAATAATATATTTCTGCACAGGTCACATATTCAAAAGAAGATTAAAGAATGGAATGCAAAAGGTAATGTAATTGCAGAACTTTGTTATGATCTTCCGGCTACATATAAATTTCACAAACAGCAGTCTCGCGATATTGCCGTTGATTTGTGGAGAGTATATCATCCACATTCTTGATATTAATCAGTTAAACTATGTACTCAGGATGATGACTTTTATACATATTGTGTAATAGATTATTTCATGCATTTTAAAGCATTTTTGACCATTCAGTTTGTTTTTGTCAATTATTTGAGATGTAGAAAAAGTATCATAATTAATATAGCATTATATACATATGTAAGATATAAGTGATAAGTGAGCTCACAATAATTAAAAATTTAATGACTTAAGTAATAAAATAAAGATGTATTTTTATTAACGTTTTTTATTTACAATCAGTCTCATAATTTTTGACAACTCTTATTATTTTTAGTATTTCGTATTATGTATTTATACAATTTAAACGAGTTATACAAGTCATTTATATAATGTTGATAAATATCAAATAAACAAATCAATATGCATTAAACAAATAATAGTTTGGGAATTATCTTAAACTTATTTAAGAAATAAACTCATTTTGTAATGTGCATAAAGACTAAAAATATAAAGTTTACGTTTTGTTACCCCATATTTATGTTGCGTAAGATTAAATGTTAGTTAAATAAGCTGATTACATAACACTAGCGCTATATGTATCAAACGTTAAAACTTGAAATTGTGTTTCAAGTTTTAACTTTTATTTGAAACGTTAATTACGAAATGTTCTTTATTTAAACATGTAGGTACTATAATATTATTTTTACATGCGTGTACATATCTGTAATTAAAGATTTACAGTTTTTAAATATAACATATTTTTGTACTTAACGTGAGTAATTATAGCTCCTTAGAAATTTTACTCATTAGGTGTCGCACCACAACACTATGCCTAAATATTGGTAAAAAGTCATAATCAATCATCAAGATGTCAAATTACAATAATCAGATGCATAAACTATGGGACGCGAACGGCGATTTCTGTAGAAATTATTTATCTCGTGCTAGCCGTGCGCGTCAGATCCTTCAATTTATAATTAGTGACGTCACTCGTCTCCAAACTTGATGTTCTGCGCCAGTTTGATGGTGCCGGAGTAGTTGATGGTGACAGTGGAGCGGCGCATGTAGCTCTTCCAGGAGTCGGAGCCACACTCGCGGCCGCCACCAGTCGCCTTCTCACCGCCGAAGGCGCCACCTACCTCTGCGCCGTTGGTGGGTATGTTCACGTTCACTATACCGCAGTCAGAGCCGTGCGGGCCGATCCACTGTACGACAGAATCCATATCTGAATATTTTTTTCTTTTTTATTAGACTAGGTCGACAAGCATACAGACCGCTGGATAGCAAGTGGCACCTACCAAGCCTAAAATGCTCGTAATATCACAAGCGCGTTGCTAACCTTGTGACTTGAAAATGTGATGTCACATTATCCAGTAAATGCACTGCTCTTTGACGGTAGAAATAGGTAAGAGTGAGGTACCAATGCACAGGAGATGGCCTTTGAGGTATGAGGTTTACCTCATGAAGCATATCAAAGTCAGTTTATAACACGTCTTCAAAGATCTATTTATTGATCTAGGCGTTATAATAATATATCAATGGATTGATGGCAATCGGACACAAGGGTCTCAGCAATCCAAACTATCTGATATAATATTGATTATATTAATATTCGATCGAAAGGAGCTATGCCTCGTGAATATTTGCCACTCAGTGCCTTGGAATATTTGCTAATGTTTAAAAAGAAAGCTATATCTCATTTCAATGCAACTGACAATGACGAGAGGCCTCTTTAAGTCTCGTAAGAAAGTTCAGTGGCCTATTTTAAAAGACTCACCTTGAATATATCGCCGAGGTTCTCTGTGAATAGACTGGAGGAGAGTCCCTGATCGACTTCGTTGTTATACCGGATGCCGGTGTCCAGGTCTGGGATCTCCAGGCAGTAGACGATGGGCGCGAAGCACTCGGACTTGACGAGCGGCGAGTCGTGCGGCAACCCCGTCACGATTGTCGGTTCTACGAAGTAACCCTCGCGCTCGATCACCTGCGAACGCTTGTCTTTATTGGACCGAGTTTATCGCACAATACTTCCGTTGTTGTATTGTGAGTTATACCTACTTATTGGCTTATGGGTTCGCAAGGGGCACCAGTTGACCGGGGCCTAAACTACAAAAGTAAAAAAACCGTCCCGTTCGTCCCGTGGCGGGTCACATCACTGCTCTGCCGAATGTTAGTACACACAGCAACAGTCAACCTACCCAAATCTGTCATAATTACGCAATCGATAATAATCTATGTCAACGCGCAATTGAGTTCAAAATTGACTGTAAACATTTGACAGTTTTGAGTAGGTTGATCTATTGCTTACCGTACAGCTTGAGCGCGTTGACAACTTGTTTAAAAATAAGCTAACGCACCAAGGGCTAAAGAGGGTTCGATCTAGCGTGACTTTAGAACACTGGTATACCTGCGCACGCTGCCACAGTATTACCAGCCCTAGTCGAAAGTTAAGCATAACTCACTTTTCCTCCAAACTCAATGTTCCCGCCCTGCTTCACGATCTCGGCTACAGTCCGCTTGTACGCGTCGAGCGCAGCGGGCGTGTGCAGTGGACCGATCAACGTCTCCGACATTAGAGGATCGCCGATCTTGCTCACCACGCCGGCGAACGCCTTCTTCAGACGGGACACCACATCGCCGTATACCTAAAAAAGGTTCGTCACTTGTTAAGAATTAATCCACTAACAATAATTAAAGATTTTCTAATATATATATAAATAAGAACTATTTCTGTATAGAAATCAAGTATGTCGGTCGACATAATCCGTATTAATTCACGTCTCTGTGTCCATCTTTCTGTTACGCTAAACATTGTGGTGTTTATCCGACAGAAGTTATCACATAGGATATCCATTATAGGTATCCAAATTCATTTGATATATTTTAAGTCGTTATATTTGATATATTTACATCTATGTATTAAATATAGGCACCTACAATTTGCAACAAATAAACGATATCATACTATGGAAAGTATTAGCGACTATTAGTAGACTTGCAGCAAATTGGAGAAGAGATAATAAGTAACGGATATATTTTTGTAAATGTACGAGGAGACATCGTCAAGGATATGTAAGTGCATATGAGTCGGCTACCTTTCAGACATATACCTCTGCTCAGCCGTAATGAAGCAAGGCGAAGATGTTAACGTAACTCTACTTTCTCGCTTGCCTACTATCGTTGTGAAACCAAGACATGTAATGTCTTACTTTCTTGTGAATAAGCAGCCTCCTAGTTGTGGTGCAGCGCTGGCCAGCGGTGCCCGCGCATGCGAAGAGCACAGCGTTGAGGAGCAGGTCCAGGTTGGCGTCCTCGTTGACGATGATGGCGTTGTTGCCGCCCAACTCTAACAGGTGACGCCCAAAGCGTTTCTGCACTTCAACTCCCACCTACGATTAGTCTTCATTAATTACATATTCAAAGGTTATTCTTAGATTTTCCATTTAAGTGGTTGCCAACATCGTGTATATACGTGACAGAATGACCCAGAATGTTGGGGAAACATGAGAAAATTTTCAGAAATGAAGCAAATCGAAGTTTCTGCTTACCTAAATAGGATAAACAGGTAGCTATGAATTAAACTAGCAGCGCCGCATGGTTTCACCCACGTGAAGTTACGCCACGCCGTTATTGGTTCTAGCGTGATGTTATATAGTCTAACCTTTCTCGATGAGTGGGCAGAATTTTTCTGACCTTAAAGTTAGGGCCCTGCGTTAATATGTCAGTCAGTTAGTCAACTGTAACTTTGCACTCACCTTTTACCAACTTAAGAAATGAATATTAAAAGAAATACTTGAATATGAAGAATATTCATACTGTAAGGGAAGAATGTTCATAAATCCTTTCTTAATGCTCCCTCGCGTTATAAAAGAACCCATGTGCAAAATTTTTAGTTTCTAACCCTTACTATAGTTCACGCCCTGCATTGATATGAATGTTAGTCTGTCAGTCAGCCAGCTTCTCCTTTTATATTTTATTGCGTGTCTATAAGAGGAGATCAAAAGAGCTACCTGCTGTCCAACAGCTGTGCTGCCCGTGAAAGAAACCAGTTTCATCCTATTATCCTTAACCAGTTGCTGACCGATGTCCTTTCCGCCAACACATAGGGAAGCGATGGCCCCAGAAATGTTGTTCTTCTGCAACACGCTCTCGACGATCTTCGTGACGGCCACCGCCGTCAACGGCGTCGTATCTGACGGTTTCCACACGCTGACGTCACCACATACCTATTAATATTATTACATTATTTATCTTTCCTAAAGGGTGTGGTAATTTATCTAATCGCTGTTATGTGATCGATGATTGGAGCAAAAAAATGTCTACCTACTGTTGTTGATTGAATTACTCGTTTTTAGGGTTCCTAAAGGAAACGGAACCCTTATAGGGCCACTTTATTATCTGTCAATACCATTTTTACGGGAACACATGGAGGCATCAAGATGTAGTTAACAACTAAGAATATGTATATCTGCTGTGATCGAAATTCGGTTTTGGATCAACGCCATTCAGAAATACGACTATTGCAGCGAAATTGAATCTGGGATCTTTAATTTTGCTGAGATTTCTCTGAAAGAGAAAAATAAATCAAAATTTTTCCGGAAAAGAAAAAGAATACCGGCCGACTCAAACTTGACACACTTAATTTAATAGTTTCACTTCACTCTATCAACATGTTAATACGAAACGCATTATGTGCTACCGAACGGTGACATAGACTCAATATCTACAAATAACGACACAGATAATATCTAGGTACAGGTAGGCAATGATTAAAAGTGGACGTTCTTTTTGTTATTTAGTTATGATAATAGATACTCATTTGTGGCCTTGATTTATTATCATAGATTTATAGTCATAGATTTAGCCAAATGTTCTTCCAAAACATATTTCTTGTTAGTGTACTAAAAGCTTCTTTAACAAACAGATATCCCGGTCTATAGCAGTAAATAAATATCGGTTTCAATTACTAGCAGTCTTATTATTTTTAATAACATGATACGAGTAATAAATCGACATAGACAATGTAAACATACCATCGCGATGGCGCTGTTCCAACCGAACACAGCGACAGGGAAGTTGAACGCGGTGATGATACCGATCAGGCCGAGCGGGTTCCACTTCTCGATCAGCACGTGCCCGGGCCGTTCGGACGGGAAGATGGTACCAGGCAGCGTCCGAGAGAGTCCCAGCGCTAGGTCGCACACGTGGATGTATTCCACTACCTCGCCAATCGCCTCGGGAAGAATTTTTCCTGAAATGAGTTGGATAATTGTGTTATAAGACCAAACTAGGTGTTCTAGGTACCTGATAAACGGCTGTTAAAAAATCGGTTATCGTGATAATGTTTTGAGTATTCTTGCTTGAGTGTTGTTTAGATTTTCCATTATTTTTTGATGTGGTAATCCGAATTTCAGATAGATTTTACTTACCCATTTCCAAGGACACGAGCTGTCCTAAAGGCTGCAATTTTTCCCGCAGCGCATCCCCGATCTGGCGTACGACCTCCCCTCGTGCGGGCGCTGGCATCTCGCCCCAGGTATGCCAGGCCTCTTGTGCCGCCGCCACGCACTTCTCATAGTCGCTCGAACTAGCACCCTGTACTTCGGCTATCACCTTGCCATTGGCCGGGCTAAGAGATTGGATTACCTGCCAAATTATGCATCATTGTAGATATTTATATATAAAAATTCCGTGACCCGGTTTTAAAAACCTTTTAACTTACCGTGTAAAGTTTGATCCAAAGCCAACTTATAGTCGCAATATTTTTTAAATAATAACCATATATAATTAGTACAGGACTAGGACTAGCTGGTATTATATAGGTATATCGTTGTATTTATTCGGACGAACCTAGTGCTGGACTACTCAGACGTCACATTCCAGCGCCACCGAAAAAGAGGGCGGGGCCTCTCATAGATGAGAGGTCTGATGCCCGTAAGATAATCTTGCGTGCCCCGCGGCCGCAACCGCGCGTTAGCGCGGTCGCGCCCGCGATGGCTCGCGAGATTTAAGCGGGACCGACGGCGTGTCCGAGGGCGCCTCTAGAGGCTCGACCTAGGCTCGGTCGCCGTCGTTGGGGTTGAATTTACTATGGATGAATTAAATTAAAACAAAAGAGGACGGACAGATTGAGCCCGACAGCCCTAGGGCTGTCGGTTATCGCTCGTAGGGGCAGGGACTTCACGCGTTCGCCGGCGAACGCGGTGTACTGCTCTGTTGTACGAGTGCATGTGGAGTGTCAGTGATCGTGTTGTGCCAGTGAGAGGGCGAGAAAGGACTGCGATTTTCGCGGTTGTGCTATCGGGCGGGTCGTCTAAGACGTGACGCGGTCTGCGGGATCGGGCGTGGTCGTTGTATTTAATCAAGTTTTGTGTACGTAAGAAATATAATATTTACCAAGGTGTTATTAGGTACCTAATATCAAATTTTATTCGGGATAACGTGCCGAGAACATTTTAGAGTATTAAGTTTAAAATTTTTGTTATCAAATTAAATAACAAATTGTTATTGTGGGCTCCTAGGTGAAGGATCTATGTAAAGGACCAGCAGCGCCAACTCAACTGCGTTAAATTCTAGAACTTTCATACAAGTTTGCAGCCCCCTTTTGCCACCTTTAACGGATGATTTTCGAATATTTTACGTGTTTCATGACTTCCAAAGAAAAACCTTTACATTTACAAAACGTTTTTATTAATTACGAAATATAGTACCTAATAAAAATTTGTAAAAAAATATTAGTCCTTGTTAAGAAAATTAGGTATGATTAAACAAAATTTTACTCACTTGACCATTGGCCTCCCACTTGCCGTTGAAAACACCCACATTCTTATCTTGCAGTCCTAGCTCCTTAAGGAAAGAGTATTTAGGATCTTGAATGAGAAATGAAGACGCGTTGCGAGACATAATGAGCACTCGTGCACGTTGTAGAGACAACAAATACCGACTCAGTACACGACTCATGTGTGTTACTTTTACTACAAGCGTCAATAAAATACTGTTCGAATGTGGACACGCCGAGTAAACAGTTTTATCTTATTTGTGACAATTAAAGCGGCAACCGGCCTTATCTGACCGATAAGAAGTCAGTTGCTGGGTCAGGATCATTATTTGTTCAATTGTTAACTTATACAATAAGTTATAGATAACACCAATTTCAATTTTGCTATATTAATGACGACCAAGTAAAGAATTTAAATACATATTGTTAATAAGCTTGTAGTGATCATACGAAGCGTAGATGGACTAAGTATTGTTTTATACCAGACACGAGATTAAAGACCACATCTAATGAATAGAAACAAATTGTATAAAGTAGACCAAATATATTATAATACTGGAGATCCCTGGCAATCCCACTACCCTTGACGCTTTATTCCGCTCAAATGAATTATAGAGTTCTGCCATAGAATAAAATGGCCGGAACTCATCTAATTGCAATATTCCAAATCATTTATTACTAATTTATGATTACAATTTAGGCACAGCCTGTTAAATTGTAATTTGTATTTTTTTGTCATACACCGTAACCCCAAAAAAGCTCCTAGCGTCATAATGCCAATTAGTCAAAACTTCGCAGTCGATATTTAAGCTTCAAGTGAATTCTATTAAGTTAAAAATATGTATGTACATATTTAAATTTGCCAAAATTGTAGTTGATCTGTCTCCTTGTGTAGATATGCACATGCTGGTGATGGAAACAAATGTTGGTGGAATAATATATTTTAATCAGTCAATTAAACTGGCCGAGGCTTATTATACTATAGAGAAATAATAAATTTTAAGAATATGTTAAAAATTTTACCATCCTCCCATCCTCACGGCTACAATACTTATTTATATATAAAAATTACGTGTCAAGGTTTTAGTCCGGGGCTCTAAGAAACCGGCTCCACACAGACCTTCCGCGGACCAGATCGCTACCCGAGATACCAGGCCGAAAACCACGCTGTGATTTTCGCCGAACACTTAGAACGCCAGTTCCGCCCGAAACCCTATGACGACGTATAACACGTCGAGACGGTGACCCGGTACCTTCTAGAGTACCTCGCCGTACCCATAGCGGCAGATGAAGACCCCGTCGTCTTCACGCCCGAGCAGGTCAGAAGAACGATAAAGAGACTGAAACCCAATAAGGCACCTGGCCTCGACAATATCACCGGCAACATGCTGCGACACCTTCCCCCGAGAAGCATCTCCGCATTGACTCGCCTATTTAACGGCATCAACCGCACAGGCCACACACCCACAACCCTGGAAAACGGGAGGAGTTATCATGCTGCCCAAGCCCGGGAAGAACGTACTCAAGCCCGAGAGTTACCGTCCCATCACACTGCTGCCTACGTTATCCAAGGTGTATAAGAAGTTGCTGCTTTTACACCTGGAATCGCACATAACACCGAGGGAGGAGCAGTTCGAATTTCGGACAGAACACTCCATCTCACTGCTACTCTCGAGAGTACTCCACCAAGGTGTGGCACTAGGGTCTGATATATCACACGAGTGGTAGGTTCCTTCCTCGATATAAGGTATTTTCGAGTGAAAGTGGAAAATGTTCTATCAACAAAACGAGCTGCTGAGGCTGTTGTACCTCAGGGCATCTGCATCTCGCCCGCGCTGTACAGCCTGTACACGGACGACATATCAGTAGGAGAAGGCACACACCTAGCATTATACGCAGGCGACGCCACCTACTATGCAACCTCGGTGAATAAAGAACGCGCAGCTAAAAAATTACAGAACACCCTCGACCTTCTGCCTAAGTGGCTATGCAGGTGGAGACTGCAGGTAAACGTAACCAAGACCGTCATTGGCCGATACCATCAACTCCCGAAACCACTAAAGCTAATGAGGCAAGAAGTCACGTGGTCCCACACGGTCAAATAATTGGGGATCATAATAGACAGCCACCTTAGCATGAAGCACCACACCGAAGAAGTGATCAAAAAGACCAGGTCGGTCACGCATTAACTCCGCTGGTATTCGCCTCCAAACTCCCGCTCAGAACGAAGCTGGGAGTTTACAAGACATATGTTCGACATATGCAGCCCCGGCATGGTATGCACTAACCAGCTGGACCAAGAAAGGCCGCCTTCAATCGCAGCAGTCCCGCGTTCTACGCACAATCGTCGAGGCACCATGCATGGCGCGAAACTCGACGATACACCGGGACCTGAGAACAGAATACGTAGAAGAATTTATCCGCAGACTGTAGAGCGCGATATTCGCGCCCGCCGACGGCGCCTCCCTGGCGAATCAGCACCTGCGCAGCATAGCACCGCTGCACGCCAGACCACCGGACATCAAGGCCTACCAGCGGGAATTCGCGGCCGGTGAGGTCGAGCAAGATCCGGGCACAAGCCCGAGACCGCAACCCCCTGAAGGCCATCGATGATAAAAATCTATTCCCTGATGAGGACAACCCTATTAAGACCTGGATGACCCTAGTCAAGAGCGGTGGGTCAACATGAACAAGCCAGCCCCCGCGAAACCGTCACCAGAAGCCTGCATAGCGCGCGCGTTCAAACACACGCCAAGTAACGCCCAAAAGTTGTATGCAGGCAACGAAAAAGAAGCCACTTAAAAGTAAACAATACAAATCGTATTTTTAGATACAAAACAATTTGTATTGCATTCAAATTAACACCTCATGAAACCTACGCAGAAAATATTAGTAATAGATGGCGGTAGAGAGAAATAAATTTTTCTCCCGCCGATATTTATCGGCGGCGCGTATATCGTGACAGAGGCGCCAAGCGACGTAGTCGCCACCGCGCAGCCTGAGGCTGCGCGTCAACGACCCAACAGTTTTTTTCGGGGGCTAACAATGAAACTAAAGAACCGATTTTAATCAGTTTTTGCTGTGTTGGTACAGTTTGACCCAAACCCAACATGAGAGAGGATAATTTAAATCTCAATTTAATTGCAATATATTTTTCGTGAGAAATATATAAGTACGTATATTAAGACAGGACATCGTCTGTCGAGTTAGCTAATATAGTATAATATATATAATAATATAGTTACTCGTAAACGACTCGTGTAAAAATATAAACATAAAAAGCCTACAAATCTGTCAAAACCTCACCACCAATTTTGAACATAATGACTTTGGTTATAGTTACTTGAATAATTATTATAAAATTTTGACAGACAGGTTGAACAGTTGCTTTGTGTACCTGCAGGTGTTGAAAAAAACCAGTACCTATTGTGTCATTGGAACAGCTATTCAATTCTTTATTTGCGCATTTGTGCACTCACTGCACGCTAATCTCTAAGACTGCTGAATAGATCCAGATTAAATTTGGCACCTAGATTATTAATTAATTTACTTGCCAGATTTGCCTGGAATTACTTTGTATTCCGAAAACATTGTACATAACGGTGCCAAATGTATTTTTTATCAACAAAAGTATGGAGTTGATTTTTTACATTAAAGTAGTCCAGGCATCAGAAAACGGCATAGGCTGCTTATTAGCCCAAAAAATATTACAACTCCTGTGGAAAAGTTTTGGTATTGTTTCCAAAAAGACAATATTTTTTGTATTACATTATGATCATCTCATTACAGCGATTGGAAATCCACTGCAGGAAATAGGCCTCCACAAAAATTGCTAAGCTGGGCCCTTGCCCAATCAATTGGCAATCTGCAGAGCGCAGCTTTTGCGAAGGGAATACTACATTGCTAAGCTGCACTATAGTCGGGCAGCGGCGGACTACGCCCGTGCAAAGTCCAGAGCGGCAAAGCGAAATAAGGCCCCTCAGCTCTTAATTTCAGGCAAGTACACACCCGCTACAAAGACAAGAATTCCCCCTGCGTATTGGACAGTACCTATATAGAGTTTTGATCATATTGCTGCCGCTAGGTGGCACTTTACGATATAAAATATTTTAATAGCGTTCTATGAATTACTTTGTAAGCAAAGTTGTAAAAACTTCGCACTCCAACTTGCATAGTTGAAAACTGAAAAAGTTAATAAATTGCTATCGGTAAACCAAGAATAAAATTGAGACGAGTTTCAAGTGTTGCTGAGTGTAAGACAACTATTTTGACTTCTGTAAAAAATTTAATGGTAATGATAACTCTAGCGACTTTCTGTTAAATTATTTTAAGTCTGCTTTTAATAAAAAAACTAGTAGATCCGAGAAAATCCAAGTTGACTACTCTTCCGCTGGATTGGTCCATTATGACGTGAGTTTAAAGTGTCAAAGAGAATGGAACAAGCTGCAAAAAATTCAGGATTAGCGTTACAGCCTTACTCAAAAAAGGTAAAAATCTGGATAATTCAACACTTGATTGCGTGATTTTTTATTTATTTATCAGATGATGTTAGCCGTGTGATAATTGGAATAAAGGACTGTGTTACGGTTTTGAAAAATGGCAACACAACATTATTCTTTTTTTGTTCAACATGCTATTCAATTACACCATTGGTTCAATGATCACACTACACTACACTTCACCCTTGTCATTTATTATAAAGTAAATGGAGAAATGAAACATGAGAACTTTGTTATGATATCAGAAAAAGTTAGTCACGATGCAAGTTCGGTACATTTGTTTAATACTAAATTGATACATCTTTTAAAAACTATCTAATATACTACTATCTATAAATAAAATCAAGTATTTTTTCGATGCAGCAGCTTCATACTGCGCGTTTGTCTTTAAAAAACTTAGTCATGGAAATTAAATACGAACTTTTATTTTGAATTAGGTATCAGTTTAGATACAGTAAATACATGGTTTTAACACACACATATTTGCTTTATTGTACTATCTAGTAGTAGGTAGTGATCACATCTTCAGTATCAAGGATTGTGGGTTCAATACCCATCTAAGATAAAAATTTATATCATAAATATTTATAGGTGTGCTTGGTGTTAAATATGGTTTAAGAATTATATAAGTATTATATTTGAGATTCCTCTATGGTATCTCTGTAGTCAGGTCAATAATGGTAGACAATATTTCTATCAACATCATAATCTTTTCAAAACTAGCATTCAATCTTTATTAATACACAATTGATAAATAAATTGTCTATTATTTTCTAAGGAACCTATTTACAGAAACTAAAATAATTCACATCTATTGTCACATAATCGAACAAAATCCTTTTTCTGATTCTTCCAACTTTCCTTCCCTTAATTCTTTGGCTTTCAGTGCAAGGTAGGTGTTTTCATCTCGTTTGGCCATCCACTCTGGTAATGGTTTATTCCAATCTGGTGGAGGTGCATCTCTCTTTTTCCAAATATCATTTCTGTAGTGAGCTCTGAATCTCTCCAGACGTCTTGCCTTTTCACTCTTAATTACTGCTTCCTGCAATAGGTAAATTTAGTAACTACAAGTCTTATTTCAATGGTAACTGACTTCTAATACTTAATTTAAATGCTTGTTAACAAATAAAACAAGATATTATGTGCAGTTGTGGCCTAATCTTGCCAGCAAAAAAGGACAAAAAAAAATTAAGTTTTATATCAATTTTAGATGATGATTAATAATATATTTTATACTTAAGGACTAATTAGTAAATAATCATAATAGATAGTGCATGAAGACACTCACAGCTGCTTTAATATCTTTGCTGTCATCCCATTTGCAGCAGTTATCATAATCTTTTTTCCACTGGTTGCAGTCAACAGTTTCACCATAAATAAAGTACTGGTGAAATCTTGCTCTGAAACTCTTACATTCTTTGTACTCATCATAGTAAATATCACACTCCCTTATCTGAAAGAAAACAATAAATACTCAATGAACATAATAAATACATTACCTAACATAACCTTAATTTTGAATCCAAATGTATAATTTTTGCCAACCATTAAATGTCAATAGAACTTTGCCCAAATGTTATAATAGGAATTTTTTGTTCTTGGTACATCATAGCTCCTTCCAATTCACATTAAAGTAGTATGCAGTACCTATTGTATTTTAACTTTCTTCTGCATTAAATATATTTTATAATGAAACTAATCAAACTTACCAGCCATTTGTCCTCGAGTACAGTTTCTTCGTGAGTTTCGTTTTCTTTATTTACCTCATTATTATTTTTTGTACTTTCAATGTTTTCAGACATCTCGACCATTAATAGTAACCAATGTTGTTTAGTAATCAATGACGATTTAAACAGGGAATTTATATTCGGTCATTCCAATTGAAAATTATTATTTATCATTCAAGTAATTCTCAATATTAATAATTCTTAGAAAGATTTAGCACATTTCAGTTTTATATTTCACATGCATTCTAGGGTCGATAAGGTTGTATTGAATCAGCTGATAATGTCATTTTTGGACCGTTTAAAAACAGAATAATTTATAGTTCTCCTTTTAAATAAAACTCGTAAAATGTAAATTATTAATTCTCTTGCAAAATTTATTTCTCATTACGCAGAAGTTTAGGTTTTAAATATTTGAATACCCTAATTCAACTTGCATTAAAACAGACATGAAAAGCTTCATTTCTACTTGCAGTTGAGCAATAAAATTGCCGTAACATTTTTAAACTCTATCTTTGTTTTTTATTGGCGAAGATATGTTTTACTTGTCATGTTTCACATTTTGTTTATCTGAGAACTTATGAACTTTGCTCTATATTAAGTTAAATCAACTAAGTGGTGACAGTGGATGCGAATTAAATAATCACTTTATGTGGGTTGTTTTTTTATAACATATATTTTGTAGCTAGTATTACTTAAAATGTCTCTCAATAAATTAGTTGGTGGAGACTGTGGTGGTAACAACTCGCTTGTACAACTATCTAATATCCTAAGTCGTGATGCTTCACATTCGATTCCTCAAGCAGATAAATATGTCCACGAATTTATGGCTCAAAATTCTCAAGTGCCCCAAACTTTTAACATGAATGCTCTTTTAAATAATATCCCTGATGTGTCTAGCAATCAAAATCATACGCAGCAACCGATGTCCAAACCAATACAAACTTTTGTACCTCAAGCAAGTTCATCATGGGCAACACCTGGCCCTTCCCATACTTTTATGCCTCCACCGATGTTTAGATCATTTCACGTCCCACAAGCTCCTTTGATGCATGCTCAAAGACCATCTAATGTTCAAATAGAATACTTAAACGAGGCAGAAATGGAGAATGCAGATGTTAAAGCGAAAGCTCGAGAATATGTAAATAGCGTTAATGATGAAGATGAACTTGCATACAACCAATTCATGTCATTTATGAAGAAAATTAGCACAGGAGAGTTAAATTTTACTGAACCTGAACAGAGAAAGTTGAGCAAGGAGGAAATATTGGATGAAATGGCTGAGAAGTATAAAGATGAATGGGCTAAATTGAGTGATGTCAATGATTACTGGAATTCTGAAGAAGCTAATGGTATTGCTAAGGAATATACATTTACAGAAGGTAATATAATGCTTGAGAACAAAAGTGCTCTAGAAATTGGAAAGGAGAAATTGAAAATGGGCGACATCCCTGGTGCTGTTCTATGTTTTGAAGCAGCTGTACAACAGTCCCCTGACTCAGCTGAGGCTTGGTATCTCCTAGGCACCACACAGGCTGAGAATGAACAGGATCCTCTAGCTATTACAGCACTAAAGAAATCTTTTGATATTGACCCAAGACAGATTGAAGCATATATCACATTAGCGGCTGCTTATACAAATGAAAATATGCCTAAATTTGCATACATTTCACTGCTTGATTGGTTAAAAGCAAGTCCTAAATACAGTGATTTGTTTCCCCAAGACATTGATCCTAAACAACTAGATATCAAAGCATTAGAAAATCATGTGAAATCATTATATTTAAAAACTGCTCAACTTAATCCAACACAAATTGATCCTGATGTTCAAAATGCCCTTGGAGTAGTGTTTAACATTAACCAAGAGTATGACAAAGCTGTAGATTGCTTTAGAGCTGCATTGAGTGTTGCCAGTGATGACCCCAAACTGTGGAATAGGCTTGGTGCCACTTTAGCTAACAGTGAAAGATCTGAAGAAGCAGTTGAAGCATACCACCAAGCACTAAATCTAGAACCAGGGTTCATTAGAGCTCGCTATAATGTAGGTATAACTTGTATGAATTTGGGAGCACACAGAGAAGCGGCAGAACATTTTTTGGTAGCATTAAATCAACAGTATAGAGCAAAAAGTTTGTATCCTGATGCTTCTTCAGTAGATAACAGTTCTTCCACTATTTGGACAACTTTGAGAATGGTATGCTCTTTCATGGGTGAACATGATATTGCTAAGTTAGTAGATGAGAGAAATTTATTAGAGGTGAATAAATTCTTTGAAATAGAGTAGTGTTAATTATAGAAAAATTTTATATAGATTTCAGTGGTGGTATTTTATGTTCTGATAATGATTTATCTCCACATTACATAGTGATAAAGAAGATAAAGGTGTTGATAAATACATGTATATTGGGATTATTTGTTTAAATACATCTTGTTATCTAAGGGCCTCAATTTTATGTATTATATGGTATATGTCTTCTTTTGGTATATAGGATTTTATTTTTTAAATTGGTTAAATGTAAAAATAAATTTTGATATAAACACTCGCATTTTTATTTAAATAATGTAAAAAATTATGTAACTTTTCCATGTAAATAACTGCAATTAACATCTGTTAATGGGCAACCTTGGGGATGATGTTCAAAAAACCAGCAAGGCTTTTGTTTTATTTGTAAGTTGTTTTTACTACCTTTGTAGCAGGTTTTGTTGACTTCTTCAACTGTTCTAGGATACGTTATCTGCACTTTACCTTTTTGCACTTTAAATATATGATGATTATTTTTTAATAGAGTTTGCAGACCACCACATTCAGCTTTCAATGCTTTTAAATCTTTGTCAGATAGCAGTAACACTAATTCACTTAAGTCAACCTCTTTGCCTCTACTCCATCTTGATTCTAAATGGCATCCATTCAGTAAAAACTCTGTGATATTTTTGACTATAGATTCTATAATATATTTTTCTACTTGGGTACAATTTCTAACTTTTTCAAATTGCTCTCTGGGTTTAAAATCTGCTACCCAGTTTGAAGATGTATCTTTACTGGTGGGAGAACTTTCATTGATAAAACTGTGTATTTTGTCATAATATTCTGTATTCTCTTCCTCTGGGTGAACCTTTTTGCCTCCTACAAGACATATTCTTTTCGTACTTGGAATTTTTAGTCTGTCTAGTTTTGTTTCAAATCCACAAGTCACACAAACTTCTTTAATATATTCCAAATATTCAGTATACTGACTTTTAGAAGAATCTTTTCTCTGATATTTAGAACCATCAAAATTATAAGCACAACAGGGTAAAAGGAAAAATTTGCATTTGTAGGAACTTCTTGCAGCAATTACTGGAATCCATGGAGTAAGTTCATCTGAGTGATTGCCTATCAACCAGTCTGCCTCGGGGAAGAGATTGCTATCAGAAGGTACAATGGTTCTTTCCTGAAATTTACATGTAAAGCAAGTGAATGAAAGCTGTATAAAATAAAGCTAATAAATTAAATGAATTTGTTAAAAAATATATTAAGTAAACCACATACTTCTAATTTAATCTCTGGTGGAAAAATTTCCCATATTTGTCTTTTTCGTACATCAATACCCAAACCTCTGTGGCCCTCTTTAGTAAGTATATAGACAAGTAAACCATTGCCACAGCCAAGGTCAACAAATGATTTTCTAGTGACCTGGTTGTTGTCCTCAAGTTCCCATAGTAACAAAAGATATGTGGCTATAGCTACATCTTCATACACAAATTTGTATGGATCTGTTACCTCAGGCCAAATCTACAACAACAATTTGATCTTAAGAATTTGAGTCTATTAGTAGTACACAGTAGAAAAACATATTTCTTGGAAAAAGTGCTTACCTTTACCATTTCTTTTCCATATTTAATTTTAAGTTCATTATACTTTTCATAATATTTATCTTTTGATATCAAGCTCAAAGATTCTTTACAAATCTGTTTTTGTTTTATACCAGCATCTCCCCATTTTATGAACTGAGGCAATACAGTTTCAGCCAACCAGGCATAAGACTTGCAAGTAGTATCTATAAAAAAAAATAGTTTAAGACTATTTAAAACATTTGACAATCACAAATACCATCCGAAAATTACTAACCAGTATCTGTTTCCAAGAAAACCTCATTGTTCCTGTATGTTAGTGAGTAAGTAAAGTTAGGGCATAAATTATGACTATATGAATCTGGTGTTATATCAAAAAATGTTGCTGAATTTCTGTGTTTGTCCAATACAGCTAGTTGATATGCTTTATTCTCAGAAAAATTTTTTGGGAGTAATTCAACTATCATAGTTTCTATGCAACCTTCACCATTTTCACCAGTGTCAAGTAGTTTCAATTCTTTATGTAACAAACACTTATAAATATCTAAGTCTGTGTGAACAGAATTATAATTGCTTAATTTACTACATTTGTAAGGCAAAGACCATTTCAAATCTATAGGTTTACAAAAACAGTGGAATAACACTTTACAACCCCATAATCTTTTATTAATAACATTAAACTTATTAGTTAAAATATTAATACACTGCCAGAATGATAACTCTGATGTAGCAAATTGTGTACTTGTGACAAGTTTCATTTTCATTTCAAAATATATACAACAGTAATGTATAAATACATTGAGGTATATTTTTCTTTCAAAATAACCTAAATAAAATAGGAACTGACACCGACACAATAAGACTTTTTGACAGTTGACAGCAAACTTGCGTGTTCAAAAGTGATCAATATGATGTTTATTTTTTAATCACTTGTGAAGGCATATGTACAGTAATAGACGTCCAGTGGCTTTTACGACGACGTCGATGATGATGATGATGATGATAAAGTAAATCTAATATTGCCAAATTAAATCTAATAGTGAAATATTGCTACTATTAATTATTTAAAAAATTTATCATTAAGATTCAAAAGTATTCAAAACTTATTATACTTCATATTAATAGCTTTAAATAGGAAATGTTATAATATAAATCAAAAAGTATAGACATACTTTCATCATATTTATTGTATTCATTTATGAACAATTCTGATGTAGTCAGTTGTGTAGTTGTCAGTTCTGTCAACTTGTTAACAATAAATTTTACCGACTTTATTTTTTATTAAAACTATACATTATTATCACAATTTTCTGGGCATAATCAGAGCCTAAAAGCCTAGTTTAATTATAAAATATATTGTATTACTGGTTTTATATAGGTAATGTCATACACTGAGCTTGAACATGGATATCAGGGCTTGCGACAGGCCACTCGACCGCCGCAGTTTTACGTAGGAGATGATGGAAATCTTGTCCCAATAAGGTCACCGGTAAGTTTGGGCTTAAACAATGATGTCTGTTATTACATTATTTAATACAGTAAACCGGTGTTTCTTACCGCTGGCAAATATTGGTACGATCGTATTACTGCAGTAAAATAGAGATACTAGAGCTTTATTTAGCAGAGCTAATATCCGCGGGTATAATACTGATAAATCGTAATTCAAGGCCTTCAAATATTGTCACTATTACATAAATATTTGCTCTTTATCCACAGCCAATGGTTTAAATTTTGCTGATAAGCTATTATTTTCTGAGTGCCCCAGGTTAAACAACACAAAAGTTATTTACATAACAATATTCTATAACGTATTATACAGTACAGATTATTTATAGCTACTTGTGCTCAACTGACAATGACAAGCGAGGTAATGCAATATGTTAATTTATGTCAAGTTTATCTCAGTTATCAAGTGTGGAGTGGTGTAAGCCAATCATATGCGAGGTTATTCACTAACTTATCAGTAATTTGTTACAATCATGATAAAAACAATGTGAGTGTTTGTGTGCAATGGAGTGGCAGTGGTTAAAAGATTGGTGGAGATTAAAACGATGGAGAAGCAAGAAAAAGAAGGAGCAAAATGATGATGACTTTTGTTATTGTGATGATTGTTTGCCGGATGTGAGCATTATTGCAATGTATAATTAGTATATTTTGTATTTGTTGAATTCTTGGAAATGGGTAATTTATTAAAAAATATATTTAGAATGTATTATATAAAAATTACTTTAGCAACTGATAGGAAAAAATTGTTTCATTTTCTATTTTCCATCCATAATATTTCTGTTAAATTTTGAGGATATTATGAATCTCTTTAACATCCGAAGTTTTTATAATTGCATTTAATGCATAATTGAGGCATTTTTAATTATACAAATATTTTATTTTCAATTATACAAATATTATATTCTATCCACTTTGGTTTGCTAAGGTTTGCTTTGAACTGGTGGTAAAAAATTTCACAATTAATTAATCTTATATTGGGTACATTAAGTTTATCTTGTGATGATATTCCGTCATTACTTGTATCCAGCAAATAGTTTTATTTATTTATATTTAAAATCTCTATGTTCTTTAACAGATGCTGTTATATTTTTTGGCATTTACAATTACAATTTTTCTAAAGATTTTATCAATTATCAGCAATTTTGAGAACTGAGAAAATGTATTACACACATTGTTTAGATATTTAAAAAGTTTTATTTACTCTAACTTATCTTTATTTATCTTCATAGGGCGAGTTGGATCTGTGCGACAACATAGACCCGCACTGTGATGGCGGGGGCAAGAAAGTGGTGGTCGGAGTATGCGCCATGGCCAAGAAGTCGCAATCGAAACCTATGAAAGAAATCCTGACGCGACTTGATGAGTTTGAGTACATCAAGATGCTCGTCTTCCCTGAGGAGGTTATCCTTAAGGTTCTCCCAAATATCTAACCTTTATAGTGGAACAAAATATTAATTTTAGCTTTAGCTATTATGCTTATAGCACATTTCTAAACAACTACTAAAGTAATGCTTCATGTTTAGTCAAAAAATAATTTGCTTTCATTAAAAATATTTATTTAGTAATTTTATATAAGTATTGTCTTTATTATTCAATATATTTTTTGTTATTTTGTTTCACTATTTACTTAGTGAAGTTTTAGGAATCTTTACATTAACAAACAACCTATTGTTTCTTCCTCTAGTTTAGTCATTGTTGCCTATGTAAAAGCAGATTGTTCCTAGTGTATTTGCCAATGTTCCATTGAATGGCTTCAGTAATTTATACTTACATGCTTTGTTTGTTGCGGATGGTGTCGGGTTCCGAACCAATCCCTAGTGATTCGAATTGTGTATGGATTGTTTATATATTGAACAGAATTTGTGCCAAGTTCACTGCCATAATTTTAGGAAGTAATGTGTTCCTGTACATTGATTACTCACAAAATAACTTTTTTATAGAAACCAGTTGAGGAGTGGCCTATTTGTGACTGCCTGATTTCATTTCATTCAAAAGGATTTCCCTTAGACAAAGCCATTCAGTATGAGAAGCTAAGAAAACCTTATGTAATAAATAATCTTCACATGCAATATGATATACAGGTATGTATTATAAGACAATAATTCAATTAGGTTATGTACATACTTAGAGTTATTATTTCACTGTGAATATTGTTCCAGGACCGCAGAAAAGTATATGCAATTTTAGAAAACGAAGGTATTGAGATACCAAGGTATGCGGTTCTAGACAGAGACTCGCCCGATCCGAAACGTAAGTTGTTGACTAAAATTTAATTATTTTAAATTTTTTACAACTGCACAAGTTTTATGTTTTACGAGGCAGTGGGCCTGCGACTTCGTCCGAGTGGAATAGTGACTTTGGGCAGCATGTTCTCTTAAAAACTGACATTAATTTCCCGTTTTTACTACATTTTTGATTGATACTCCTCTTCTATTAGCGTGATGTGATATAGCATAAGTTACTCATTATAATCTGTCAGCTATCTGCAGTCTCATATAAATCGGTCCAGCTGTTTCAGAGATTACCTCAAACAAACAAACAAGCAGACTAATATTATTTTGTTATATGTATCGTGTATACATCTATATGCATTTAATAAAACGCAGTTATTTTAATATTACAAACAGACACTCGAATTTTAATAATGTGTATTGATTTGTTTTGTATAGATCACGAGCTCGTGGAATCGGAAGATCACGTAGAAGTGAATGGGGTTGTGTTTAATAAGCCTTTTGTGGAGAAACCTGTCTCCGCCGAAGACCACAATATATACATATATTATCCTACTTCCGCGGGCGGCGGGAGTCAGCGTCTTTTTAGAAAGGTAACTTCAACTGACTAATTCAGTGCATAATGCACTGTATTTGGGCAATTAAGTGACAACTATATTGTCTCTTGGCGTCATGTTTATTTTTTATGGGTCCGATGAATGATTATTATTTTGCCGCCCACACAACACTCAGCCGTGAAAGATGGGTTTCAACAACTATTATTATTTATAATTATTCTAAATATAGTTCACAAATATGCATATGTCTTGGCAATAAAACGTGATGTGGTCCCAAGTCCGCTTGAATCATAATTAATCATATGATAACAATAAAATAATGACTTTTAAATTTCTTGAAAAAATCGACCTGTATTTTATTTCAGATAGGAAGCCGTAGTAGCATTTATTCCCCAGAGTCTCGTGTGCGGAAAACTGGATCCTTCATCTATGAAGATTTTATGCCGACTGATGGTGAGAAATTTAATTTAAAAAAATCAATAATTCTTTTTTCTTTACTTTAGTCCAGCCTCTTGTTACTAAATTTTAATCTTACGAAAGTATATTATTAATGTAAAATTTATTTAATTGTGTTCTGTTTTGAAGTAATTTACTAGTGACTACGGCTTTTCACCTTCGCTACAGATTATAAACCTCTGATATTCTTTTAATTATTTTAAATTGAAAAATGTTAGTAATTTAAAAAATACTTAAATTACAAACGTTTGTTGTTTGTAATTATTTAAGTATTCATATTATATTGGTTAAATAAGTCACACGATATCTCATGTGACTTATTTTTATGGGACATTGTTGTTTCCGTGGTCCACCGTGGTCCGGTGGAATATACATATGCCATTGCAGACATTATTGTAGATATATATGGCGATTTAATAATAATAATAATTTTTATTTCTAAAAGTATTTTACATGGTACGTTCACAATTATAATTTACTATAGTCCAATAAGAGTACCTACACAATCCAAGTGAATTAGCATTTGTTGCCGAACTAGGTTTGGAAAACAACCTGTATTTCAGCATCTAGTGCCATTCCCCACAATTTTGTCAATTATTTTATATACTTAACTAAAGTACCATAGTGCGAAACATTATTAGGAGACGAAAATTAGTGTGTAATTTTACCTCTCTTTGCAGGAAGTGAACATGTATGTGAGTGAGTGAGCGAGCGAGAGAGTGTGAAAAACCAAATACTTAATAATCTTGCAGTGATTTACAATGTATCTACAGCAATTTATTTATGAGGTTTCAACAATTGCTCAGTTTCTTTGTAGAGATATAGTATCCAAGTGATTAAAGCCAGCTAAAAATTTTCTTTTTGCGTTGAATATTATTTAGTGTATGAATTGATATTCATTTATTAATATTCTTATATAGAAAAGAGGTAATATAGATATAAAATTTGTATAGATATAGGTAGTGGTTGCAATGAAAGACTCAGAATATTTTTTTACTAAGCATTCCGACACAGGTACCGACGTGAAGGTGTACACAGTAGGGCCCGATTACGCGCACGCAGAAGCTCGTAAGAGCCCAGCACTAGATGGAAAGGTGGAGCGAGACTCCGAGGGCAAGGAGATTAGGTATCCAGTGATACTCTCCAACCAAGAGAAGTTGATATCAAGAAAAGTGTGTTTGGCTTTCAAACAGACTGTCTGCGGGTTTGATTTGCTGAGGTGCGTTTAATTATTTTGTAGTTGCATTCTGTTTTTGATACGATTGGGTATACAAGGTTATTTTTAGTAAGAAAACATACTCAAAGTTCAACAACATATTATTTTGCCTATTTTAGATTGTTATCAAATTACAAAATTGTTCAAAAAGTTCAATTCAAAACAATTAGAAGTGATAAGTCTTAAAATAATTGTATTTACTAAAAATCACCTTATATACTTATCAATCAGGTTTTATTTTAGATGAAAAACTAAGTTTTTCTACGCTTATTACAGAGCAAACGGAAAATCCTTTGTGTGTGACGTCAACGGGTTTTCATTTGTCAAAAACTCGAACAAATATTATGACGACTGCGCTAAAATCCTCGGGAATATGATCCTGCGGGAGCTAGCGCCGACGCTTCACATTCCCTGGTCGGTGCCGTTTCAGCTGGACGACCCGCCCATTGTGCCCACCACGTTCGGCAAGATGATGGAACTGCGGTGTGTAGTCGCTGTCATCAGGCATGGAGACAGGACCCCTAAGCAGAAGATGAAAGTGGAAGTTAGACATCCAAGGTAAGATAGAAATATTTTGTCTGCTTTCAGTTTGCCCGTTATTTTTATATGGCTAGCAGTACTAGTGTATTTCCTGAATATATTTGTGTTTGTTCTGTGTCTGGGTCTAAAATAATATATTTAAGTATTGTAGTTGTGATGTCTCTGTTGTCTGATGCCCTTAACACAAGTGCTAAGTGATCTATCTAGGAGTCATATCGAATGTATGAGATGTTAAAAATAAAATTAATATATACACTCTGTTACATATGAATATTCAAAGAAAGAATTTCTTCCGCAGGTTTTTTGAGATATTCGAGAAGTATGAGGGATTCAAACGTGGGCACGTGAAGTTGAAGAAGCCGAAGCAGCTCCAAGAGATCTTGGACATCGCGCGCGCACTTCTGGCTGACATTCACACGCGGCACGCGGACCCCGAGATCGAGGAGAAGCAGGGCAAGCTGGAACAGCTTAAGAGTGTTTTAGAAATGTGAGACCTGGCTTTTTAATTACGCTCTAACCCTTAGCTGGTAACACGATGTCATGAGGTCTAAGATATTTTTAGAAGACTGGAGCAGAATATGGATCTACTTATTGCCTCCTGGGTCTAAAGGTCAAAAGCCTGATTAGCTAGTCGTCGCCAACTATCTAGTCGGTACCATATAAATATAAATAATGATGCCGAATACATATTATAAAATGGTTTCAGGTGTATGTTTTGATTCACTTAATTAAAAATAGCTTCAGAAAGGAAGGCAATGCATAAAAGGTCTTTAGAACGAATAGTATTTGTCGAGGGGTCCGTTGGCGCATTCGGTAGTGATTCTTATGCGCATGGGTTCAGTCCCCATTCGGGACACATATTTTTATGATGAATGTTACTTTGTTTAGTGTCTATGTGTTAATTATATATCTGAGTACATAATATATTAGTGACTCTTCTGTTGCCTGGTATCAGTAAGCTTTAAGATAATATAATTTGAGTCAGGTATGTATGAGCTCCTACTTTCTAGCTGTGTTTGCCAAAGTGTGTTATGAGGAGTGTTGTACGCAGGTACGGGCACTTCTCGGGCATCAACCGTAAGGTGCAGATGAAGTACCAGCCCCGAGGACGGCCGCGCGGCTCCAGCTCCGACGACGGTAACGCGCCGCCCAAGCACGGTCTGCCATTGCACGCTTCCTACCTTAACTACTATACACCACCCTACTGTCCACCACCCCACACCCATGGATACGTAATTCTTTACTGCATAGCTTACAGTTCAACGATTTAATTTCCAATTCTTATTTCTGAAATCACGTACCCTGATGTGGTCATGGAAGAAGAAACATGCAATTTAATTTTGTTCGTTCCTTTATTCAATGAGGGGAGCATATCCGAATGGTCGGAGCTTGTTTTTTTAAATCTCTATGAGAAAACTGTCACTTTATGTGAGCAACGTCAAAAACAATTCAACTTTGATCGTTTTGCAGGATAATATTTTTTCATAGTAATATTATTGTACACTTCCATACCTTCTGATTAACTGTCCCCAACGACGCCCACTCCGGCTTCAGGGGCGCCCTCGAGTGGTAGACGTCGATTCCGTTGGAACATAGTGTATAGTGTATAGGGCTGCCACAAGAACAATCGTTATAATATGACAGCCTCACCATTCCCTTCAGTGTACGCTGAAATTTATATGATAGTCAGCATTAGATTTATCTAAAAAATATTTCAACAGTACATCGCGCAATTCCAATATATTGCAGTGTGAGATTTCTTAAATAGCTTTAACGAGGATTACGCATCTATGAACTAGTGGATAGTAGGACTTAGACAAAACGAGCTATGCGTCGTGCAACTTTACAAGTCCATTGTCGTTTGTCAAAGGGTGAGAACCATTTGTTATGTAGCTAGATCTGGTATCCGGGAAACCTGTAGTTTGTAATTCAAGATCCGAGTTATATAAAGTTGCATGGTGCAAAGTGCTATTTAATTTTTCTTAGTTAGTAAGTGTAACAAATTCGCTTACAATGCCTTGGCCGCCTGAGAAACGAGTGATTGCATCTGGATTTTAGAAATATGTAAGATTTCGTCCAAGGTACTGAAGTTTAGTTAGCTACGATTAACTATGTGATTCAAGCTAGACTTGAAGTAGGAAGCAACTGAACATACTTCCAACAAATTGTTTTTTTATTTTGTAAAAATAAATACATCTTAAGGTTAGTATTTCGAACATGTCGTGTAAGCTTTATTCAGCGCAGTTCACTAGATGCAATTTGAGCTTTACAATTTATTTTAGTGTTATTTCAAACGTGTTGTTGTCTAGCTTAGTCATTTATATGATAAAGTTTATATAGATAATAAATCTATATATTTAGATATTGAGTATTATTTGAAAAGAAAAGATCAATGTTGTAGGAAAAATAATATCTATCTCCCTCAAAATATATCATAAATTTATGGTATATATAAATGTTTTGAATATGAGAACTTTTATATAGTTATTTTATATGATGATTTTATATATAAAAATATATAGATGCCCTGTATCACTCCTTTAAAGAATTTAAACGCTAAGAAATTTTGAAGTGCATACTTCAAAAATTTATTGCAAGACGTGTATGTCATTTCTCTAGGCTGGTCACCATCAGGTACACTAATTACGGAATGGTAATGGAAAATCTATATCACGCGTGTAGTACCGCGTAGTGTTTCACGAGAACCGAAATTAAAAAAATAGTTTCTTACTCGTTGTTAATGTAGATTTTATTGAGCAGAAGTATTTATAAAATTGGTTCAGCAGTTTTTGAATTTTATAGTTACAAAAATACAAATATTGCTTACGTTGCCCCATTGAAATTACTTTTTAAAATATATTTCTAATGGTTAAAGAAATCTTGAAATCTGTCGATTAGGTTTTGCTTCAAATCTATATATATAAAAGGAGAAACTGACTGACTAACTGACAAATCAAAGCAGGGCTTATACTATTATGTGTAAATTGTAAGGTACATAGGTTATGCGTATCAGCTGACCAAATGATAAATTTAGCGTAAAGGAAGTAGGAACGTTTGTCTTCGGGTCGTGTGAAGAGAAGTTATTAGAAAATGACATCTCATGTCTGTGAGATACGTTTCTAGATTCAAATAGTATTATTTGTTAACAGTAGGTTGCGCGGGCGAACCATCACTAGTGCTGATCCTCAAGTGGGGTGGCGAGCTGACGCCGGCGGGCCGCATCCAGGCCGAAGAACTAGGCCGCATGTTCCGCTGCATGTACCCGGGTGGGCAAGGCCGGCATATACCAGGTACTTCTTGTATACCAGCGCTAGTCTTCGGTTCGTACGGATGGACATTTGTTTAATGTAGCAACGGTGTTTTTTATTGGTCATGGTATGAAGGTATATATTCATTAACCGTCCTCGAGAAATATATTAAATATATAGCTATATAACACTAAATATAATATGATTTTTTTTTAAATGTGTTAATAACATACGGCATCGCAATAGCAAGCTCAATATATGCTTGTAGTCCGGAATTGAAATGATAAACGTAAAAGAACCAAAGTTTTTGCAAGTTGAAGTAGTAGGTAGGGTGAATTAGTAAGGCATTTACTAGAACTGGCGGATGGAGCCGGCAAGTTTTGGAATGGACTGCGCTAGTGGAAAGGTGTCCATATATTTGTGTGCTATCCTAATTGTATAGATCTGAGATCTTTCATCTACTCTTAGGATTTACTCTCAACTTCAACCGCTAACAGTTATTCTCGGATTCCTATATTACTGTTTGATTAATGAGAAGACGGCGTTTCGAACGAACCTTTTTCAATTCGTTAGATTAAGACAGTAGTATCTTTTTTGTTATTTGCTAATTTTTCCATTGATGTTGGAAAAATAGGAATGCAATGAAAGGGAACTTCCGAAAAACACCAGAGGCTACTCATTTATTTTAAGATTGTACATGTTTATTTTTAGTATTTTTGAAATAGTCATCACTTTAACTTTGTCGACGTATTGAAGGATATTCTTTTTTTTCAATTATATCATAACCTCGTCGCTAAGTAGTCAAATGTCTGTATTATACCTATTTGTTTAGTGTTTAACAAGATGATAGAGTGAAAGTGATTTGTTAACACTTGATTGTTATGTTTGAACTGATTTCTGCAATTATTATTAGAATAGGAGCAAACTCAAAATTGCGCTGACATTAAATAATCGATTTAGGTGAAGGAGGCACCCAAGGTCTCGGGCTCCTCCGCTTGCATTCGACTTTCCGCCACGACCTGAAGATATACGCGTCGGACGAGGGCCGCGTACAAATGACTGCGGCCGCATTCGCCAAGGGCTTGCTCGCGCTCGAGGGCGAGCTGACACCGATACTGGTGCAGATGGTCAAGTCAGCTAACACTAATGGGCTGCTCGATAATGATTGCGATTCATCTAAAGTGCAGAACATGTGAGTATCATTATGTAGGCAGAGACTCGAGGCAGTCGTGGTCTAGTCTCGCAATTGTTAATAACATCACGACATCGACGAACAGGGCAAAGGCCCGTCTGCACGAAGCGATGCAAGTGGACCGCGAGTTCACCGACGAAGACCGCGCGCGCATCAATCCGTGCCAGTCCTTGAGCATCGCGGCCGCCATGGAGTTCGTGAAGCACCCCGTGCGCTGCTGCG